>CALNHX010009443.1:0-49851 GCA_940337035.1 Agriotes lineatus
CCTCTGACGTACCGCAGGGCAGCGATCTACGCAGGGGACATGGTCATTCTAGCCTCTCACATCAATCCACAAGCCGCATCAAAGTATCTCCAAGCTCATCTCAACAAAATACAATGGTGGGCCAACAAATGGCGAATCAGAGTGAACGAAGCTAAGTTCCAACACGTAACCTTCACTATGAAAAAAGAAAATTGCCCTCCAATAACACTCAACGGACACCAACTACCACACTCAGAGGCAGTCAAATATCTGGGTCTACACATTGATAGGGGACTAACCTGGAGAACCCACATATTCACCAAGCGTAAGCAACTCGGCCTTCAACTCCAAAAGTTATACTGGCTCATCGGTAGAAAATCTAAACTATCATTGGAAAATAAACTCTTAATTTACAAAATAGTTCTTAAACCAATGTGGACTTATGGGATCTCCCTGTGGGGTACTGCAGCTACTTCCAATTTGGCAATGCTTTATCGGTTCCAAAATAAAGTACTAAGAATGATCGTTGACGCGCCATGGTAATAATGTGATTTTAAGTGATCTACAAATTCCCACAGTGAAGAGTGAAATTAAAAATTTTAGTGCGAGATACAAAGACAGACTGACCGTTCACCCCAACTATTCTGTGCAGCACCTTATGGAAGATAATAATAAACCCAAAAGACTTAAACGTTTTAAGTCATCTGATTTAACTACAAGATTTTAACTGTAACTGTAAATTACTTTTGACAAATAGTATATTCTTTTCATAACCCATACATTACATATTAAAATAATGTAAAGGGAGATTTCGCTGGAATTCTGCCCCACATGTTACCTCTTAATCATCAGTGCTTACACCAAATCCTATAAAATACTTATTGCCAAACAATCTATGGAAGATTGTATAATTAATGGAGAAATAAAAAAACAGCAATGTTTTGCTTCTTAATATCTAAAAGCTTCTTTTAAATTAAATTCATTAATAACATGTAAATCCATGTTTAGCCTGAAGAAGTGTCTAGATATTAAAGAATGAAACGTTGCAAATATCTGTCCTATTGTTTAATACCATACTAATGTTGTATTTTTAACTCATTGTTTTTCTTAACTACTTGCGTTTATTGTTGCCCACTCTCTAAACTTGTGTCTGTATTAAGTTACATTTATGATCTGCTTTATTGGATTTGTGTTGTCTATAAAATTTAATGTTTTAGTTATTTTAAAACGATACTGAAATTATTTATTTGATTTAGTTTTAAAATACTGTGCAATTTCAATTATTATTCTTTGTAAAAATATGTAAATTATTTTACTATTATAGTCAATTTATTCGTTATTTCATGTGGTACTCAATACAATGTTTTTACTAAAATAAATCGAGCAAAATTGTATTTTTAATTGATTTTAAGTTGGGTCCGAAAAATTACATAAATACCTGCAGAGTACCTAGCTGTTATAAGTAGCCTCAACAGGTAAATAACATATACAGCGAGCAAGCAAAGTATCAGTTACAGGAAAATGCGCCTCATCCGTATACCCGAAGTGCGCCAATTCATTTCACACAAGCTACATCATTCAAGTTTTCAAAGTGCTGATTTTCTGAGGTAGTTTGGTCACTTAATTTTACATTAATTGATAGCTGTCAACGTTTACTATAAAAATGTTATGTAAATTAATATGATGTTGTCTTTAGTTTTCCTGTTGTGGTTTTTTCTTTCATCTTTAAAATATTAATTTGATATATTCATTAAATTCTAACTGTTAAAGTTGTATTTTATCTACCTTTTACTTCACGTTAAAATGCAATTTTATCGTCTAGACGATAAAAAATTACATATTCACATTGTTGGTAGCACTGCCAAGCTATGTGAAATTCGAAATTTGCAGGTTATATTTTGCATCAGCCTGTGTCAAACAACGTACTTTTAGTGACTGTATAAGGATCATATAAACATACTAGGAGATGATGTCATCAATATGTTATGACGTGCACGCACGGGCTCAAAAATTCAGGTATAGCATAGGATACACGTGTATAAGAGCTATTAAAGTACTAACGAAGTTCAAAGCACTCCGCTTTGCGTCCTACTCTTAAACTCGTCGCACGTGCTTTAAAGACGTACTTATACACTTGTATCATAGCATACTATTTTCTCTTGTGTATCAAAGTAGATATTTTCGCAGTACCTAGCGTACCTTATGTGAAAGTTTCAACTTTCGGCACTAGTGGTGAAAGTGCATATTGCTATTGAAATGAATAAACAATGGTTGCCGGCAAGAATATTCACAATTTTGTTTTTTATAACAAAATTAAATATGCCAAAAACTGTCAGATTCTAAATTAATTTACAATTTTTGCATTCTACTACTTACTATAATTACGTTGTTTTCGTTCGTAAACTGCATCACTCGCCGTTGATGAGACTCGTGGACAACTTTTCAACTCACGAAAAAAAAACGGTTTTTTATGAATTAGAGAGTGAAAACACTTAATACCAAAATTATTTACCGTGAAACTCTACAAAAAAGTGCCTTAGTAAGTAAAGTAACAGTTAAACGCATTTCATATATCATACTGCCACAGAATAAACACATAACCAACTCAGAAGCGACACTCTGATTGGCAAGTGTCTAAAAATCAGGGAGTAGCTATGTTAAGAGTAAGTAGATTTGTGTTTCCATGCATAGATTTGAACACAATTTCAGCGATTTATGACCCTGTTTTATTAGAAACTACCTGACCCGCCAAACGTTGCTCTGCCCAAAATTAATTTGTCTCTGAAACCCCGTTTCACCACCATAGAGTTTTAATTTTATGTCATATCCACCCTCTTGGACTTAAAAATAAATGCCATTTTCACAATCAACGTCCTAAAAAACCTCAATAACGACACCAATATCGATTTTTAGGCTTATTTTCCCCATTTCAACCCCTAAGGGGTTGATTTTTAGAAAATCACGAAATACATGTTTGCTTGTTTGTTTTTAGGAGTACTCCTACGAAGTTTCAAGTCGGAATGTCTATTTAATATTATTTTTCCATACAAAATTGGAACCCTCATTTTACCACTTGATGGGTTGAATATTATTCTTCTAGGATCTCAGCTCTTTGTAAACATTTTATTAAAGATTTCTTTTAATTTTTCGAGTACTATAGTGGGTGAGTACTTAATCAACTCAATGGTTAAACCTCCAGGACCTGGCGCTTTGTTACTTTTCATAAATTTCAGGGCTTCTAAAATTTCGTCAACAGTAATAGGTGGTTCCTGGTTATCATTTTCTTCCAGAGTGTATTGGACTTCGCAAAAGTTTAGTCTAACTTCCATGAGCAGGTCTTTGTAGTACACTTTCCATTTTTCTGTGCCAATAGGATCTATGATAGAAGCTTCTTTGGTGTTCTTTTTGAGGACCTTTAAAGTTTTCCAGGCATTTCTTGATTTTGAATTTCCCAAGGATACATCAATTTCTCTGCATCGTTTTTCCCAATCGATATTTTTTACTTCCTTTTCAACTATATATTTATATCTATTGTAGGTTTTTCTATCCTCCATATCTCCCGTTGTTAGCCACTTTCTATAAGCCATTGTATTTTCCTCAATGTTTCCAGTTCTTTCGTCCACCATAGTTCTGCTCTCTTATTTATTGTCTCTTTGTGTCCCAGTGCTTCATTTGCAGCTTTATGTATACATTCTTTGTGGTAGATATACTGCTCTTCTACGTTTCCTGCGGGAAATAGATTTACTTTTTCAGCTAGTCGTAGTTTATATAGGAAAATCGTGGAGTCGTCTTTAAAACTTTCTAGATTGTATTGTGGATGGCGAAGGATTTGTGATCGGTGTTCTAGCTGTTTGTCATACATATTAAATTTAATAAAGGTTTTCCCTTTGACCAGAAAGTAACCCGACCCGCATGTAGCACCACGTTGTACTCTTACATCCTGAAATTGTATTTTACTATTTTGCCTAATGATTATATAGTCAATAATTTTGTGTGTATTTTTCTAATGTACAGGGGTTCAGACGGCTGTAAGTTAATGCAAGTAAATGTAAGTTCAACTCAGCTGTTTGCCGCCTCAAGCATTGCCAAGTTAGAAGTAGAAAGATGGACTTAAATCCTTTCACTTTCAGAGTGAGCCTGTGTTGATTTTCCCGATTTAGTAAGAAAGCGGTGGTGCTTCAATATTTAACATCCGTGTCTCGTTTACCGGATCGTAGCTCTAATCTAAGGCCGTTAAGAACCCGCCCTTCTCCCTGAGCGTTTTAAGCCGGAACCTTTTGTTATAGCCCATCGTAACGGGGTTAGGGCGACGAGTCTGTGTAATTTTCCCGATTGTGTAGTTTTTATGTGGTCGAAAATTGACGATTTTGGTTTTAAAGTATTTACGTTGTAGCAAATTATTCCTTTGTCGTTAATACCGGTTTCGCCTGTGACAAGCGGGCTCCCAAACGTGTGGCCCTTGTGTTACCCACTTGAGGGACTGCTTATGTCGTTAATACCGATATGGCTGTAACAAGTTTGGAGCTGTGAGTGATCATCTTCGTTAAAATAAATTATTAGCACAACCAAACATCTGGCTTGTAGTAAGATCTATAATAAACAATGCGATTTGCGACAACTTTTTTGGATTAGTCCAACTGACAGGATCAGATGCAAATATTTTTCATAAATATTTTTGAAAAATATCCGTATACGGAACATTTGATCAGTTTCGCTTTTAGTGGCGCAAACGTAATGATAGGACACTGCCATTATTTGATGACATTATTAAGGAATGATGTTCCCTCGTTATATGTGATAAAATTTATGTATCACTCTTCATCTATGCGCTTCCCGTGCTTGTCAGAAATTACCACGTTTTTTGAAAGATGTAAAATTCCAATTGTTTTGGCTCTAGCTACAAAATGTGAATTTTCAGACCTTCAAAAAATTTGCGATAGGTATAAAATTCCATACAATGTTCACCTATCACACATCCGATGGTTATTTGTTCTAATAGCTGTTTGGAGAATTTTACAGCAAGTATAAAGTTCCATATTTATATTTTATTAATGCAGTAGCAAAACATTATATTTTGATAAAATTAAACAATCCCGTGAGCAAATTGTTTTCTAATTTTTGCTTCCCTCGTCTAAAAGACAAAGGAAGTATTGTAAACAGTTCTTCACGTTTCAGGATTTCTAGATGACGAAAAACAGGTTTTTTCAATTTCGTCTATTTGTTGGAGACGGACGATATTTTGCATGCAACATTATATGACTACCTGGCATGAGTTTTGGACAAATATATACATGGGTAAGAACCTTTTGGTTTATTTTTGCTTTACCTGAGAAACAAATACAAATAATAAATTGCACATAGCTCATGCTTTATCATTGGCGAAAATGAGTCCTAACAGATACAGGGTAAACATCACAAATTTGACAGAATAATATGGTGCTTTAAAACGCATAGCGATTTTTGAAATGTATATTCCTTTCTTTAATAACTTAAATAGAGAAATGCAGTCAGAAAATTCCAAATTGCATAGTATCTATACACATGTGAGTAATATTATAAGAACAATTTTATTCCTTCATTAAAGAGACTATTTACAAAATATTTTTCTTGAAAACGTTCATTTCCAAGATCCTGGAAATTCTTTAGAAATAGATCATTTACAATGTGGCACCAACGTTAACAACAACTACCTATCTCAGCAACAGTCCAGTTTTTTTTTTAAATTAAGCTGCTCGGTATTTTACATATAAAGTATCGTACGTTTAAAGAAAATAATTCGCAGCATGTCATGATCAAATTTT
This sequence comes from Agriotes lineatus, assembly GCA_940337035.1. Lineage (NCBI taxonomy): Eukaryota > Metazoa > Arthropoda > Insecta > Coleoptera > Elateridae > Agriotes > Agriotes lineatus. The sequence goes on from CALNHX010009443.1 coordinate 5,781, forward strand.
GTTTGCTAAAAGTTTGCCCATTGACACAAATTAACTACTATAAGTCAGAGAGAACTAAATTACATCTTGACCTTGAACTATTTTCCTAAAAATATACAAAACACTTCACAAAAACAATTTTTATTGACTGTTATGATTCATACACTCGTTGATGTTGTGTAAATGCAATCTTATTTTCCCTTTCCTTGATACAAGTAAACTTAATGCAGTGTGAACTTTTGCCTGTCACTGTGACAAATGTTTTCATAAACAAAATACAAATTGACCTACCGACTTCAGTTAAGGCACGACTAGATTTTTTATCTTTCGTTCTAAGGCCTGCCCTAAATGAGTTTTTTTTGTACACACGATAGTTCTCAAATAATCTCTTATAATAGTTTAACTTTGTGGATCCCAATATTGTTAAATCTGAATCTATTGATTCACCTCCAGAAACCGATATCTTCTTTCTACAATTAATAAAAGATTCTAAACTGCGCACACCGAACACGAATGGCTCTTACTTCGTAATGCAAAATAAATTAACAATGTTTCAGAAGACATCTAATTATTTTCGAAAAAGGTCAAGAAACTATAGAATGATAATGAGCCACATATGTTTTAGTTATTTACTATACAAGTGGGATAACAGCATCATTAATATACGTGTGTGTAAGTTACAAACGAGCGCGTAGCACGAGTTATGTAAGCACACAAGTATGTTAATGATGCATTATCACACATGTATTATTATACAAAATTTTATCTACTACTGCCTAAAATTGAGAAAAGTGCATTAAGAGAAATGTCAGATCTGTCATTTTCAAAAATATTTTAGTAGGCAAATGTCATTATGTCATTCATTTGACACTATTTCAGTTACGTAATGAAGTCATTACACAACTCAGTTGCGTAATGAAACCATTACGTAACTGAGTGGTGTAATGAGCTTCATTACCTAACTGAAATAGTGTCAAATGAGTGACGTAATGCGTTACTTATCCCACTGGAGTAGATACAAATTATTTATATTATCCTATTATGTTACTGTAATAATAATTCCTTAGCAACGAGTTGCGTTAAGATGCTACTTTATTAGCATTTAATCACATCTATCTTGGCAGTACTGACGTGTATTGTTGGTGGCACTGTCAGTCTATGTCAAATTCAATGTTAGTAGGTTAGGTTTTGTTTGTTATTTGACACAGACTGACGCAAAACTTAACCTGCCAATCTCAAATTTAACATAACCGGACAGTGCAACCAACAATACAGTATTGAGTGACTTATGGTTTGTATCTTACTAGTGATACCACCACAGCCATAGCAGATGTGTCTTGCTGTTGTAAGTGTCATTAATACCAATTGTTCCTGTTTTATAGAAAGATTAGTATTTTATGATAAAATAAACCGTGTTAAGATATACGTAACGTTATCTGCTTTGTACATACTCAAGAATATTAAAGAACTCCCTCCTGACGTCGCTCGCTCATTCAAACTATTCTCTCGTAATGTAAAAAGCCTGATAACGTTACTTGCATCGTAAATTACCATAATAACATTCATTTTTAACTACTTTTGTATGCCGCACTCGTCTGAGTGAGAAATACTTAAGAATTTTTCATGTCCAGAAATGAAAACTCTATAGCATCTTCCAAATTGTATATCCTTTTCCTTCCGTATTTTTAGAGAGTTTAAATTAAAAATGGTTTTATTAAATTTTTAAATGAAATTAAAATTCAAAGTAAGGAATCACATGCCAGATCGCAATGCATTATAGGGAACGGGCGTCATCTGTCAGCTGTCATTCAGGTCCTCCTTTATTTATATATTAATTTCTTTGCTATCTCTGGCGTTTTATTTTAATATTTTGAAAACAGTACCTTTTAGTGCTACTATGATATCGTCGAATTTGTAATTTGGTAAATTGTGAGTGTTCCTTTTTAATTACGCTAATTAAATATTATTGGATCAGATCATGAATGACAGCTGATGACTCACGCCCCATTTCCTATAAATTTGAATTTATATTTCATCTATGAATTTAAAAGTAGTTTAAATATACATTTTTTAAAATATGAAAAAAAACTATACCGTTTCTAGGCACGAAACTTTATGGGGCGGCTGCAAACTTGATCTTCGATTATTCTATAGTTAAGACATGTTTTTCCAGTTTGTAAAAGACTATTGATGATAATCGGAAAAATTATCGTACAATAAAAAAGGGTTGCGGTTTTCCACAGTTTTAAAACTAAACGTTAAAATATAATATACAGGTTGTTTCAAGAGGTATGGTCCATACTTTAAAGGGTAATTGATGATGTTTAAAGAAGCGATTTTTTAAAATAAACTTCTGGCCTAGTTTTTATTCTTTTAGCATCATCAATAGTCCTCTAAAATATATACCGCAACTTTTGAAAGACACTGTGTATGTGTGATTACAGAAAAAGCACCTATTATTTTGTTATGTAAATATTCTTTTGTCGGTAACAGGAAACAATTTCATCAGGTTTTTTATAATGTTGAATTCACACAAAATTCGATAACACGTATTCTATCCAACAATGAAATATCTAATTAAGTAGTTGTACACAATGAAAGGCAAACAGAAACAATTTTAATATGCAATAAAGCTTGAGCATTGAGCAAGGTAAGTAATACGAATCTGATCTAGTTTCTCAATCTGCAAGTCATCATCCGTACAGAATGCGTTTTACTGGTTTATCTTGTAGGTTTCTGCAATTCATGCAAAGATCAACTGTCTAGACAGCTGCCAGATATGCAATAATTTACATACTGTAACAAATTTGCGTAGGTTTTTAACCTTTTGTAGCAAACTGACTAACCTTAAATAGGTAAAATAGTGAAAATTATAATTCAAAATCAGTTAAGACACATTTTAACATTTCCAAAGGACCTCCAGCATTCACTTCTGTTAAAGATTTTGCCATTTCAAAGTAGTAACTGTTAATTTATCTGAAGATTCAACCATAAGCAATGTCACGAGTATGTTACAACGAAATAAATTAAGTTTAATAAATTATTGTATAAAATAACACTTACTGCATTGGTACTGCACACATGGTTTAACATTGAAAGACAAGCACACTTGAGTGTTAGGAACACACTTATGCCCTATGGGACACGGATGATTCTTGCAAGGATCTGGACATGCTCCATATTCGATGTCAGAGTCGTTTAAGCCAACACACCTGCAACGGATAATTATAACAAATAAATGCCAACTTCCATAATTCGAAATCTTGTTCTTACTTTGCCAAACTTGCTGAAGGATACGTATTGCCATTTCTTCCACATACTGGTATGTAATGCGGGGGATAATTACAAGGCAAAGTGGTATATGCAGAATCCTTTTCAATAAGAGCAGTACTTTCACACTGTTTCTTAGTGCAAATGTTTTCTTCCGCAAAGCAGGTACAAGTATTGCACTCGTTGGTATAAACTGCTCCATGTTCTTTATATTGGCCATTGCCAATAGTACAATGTTTCAAGGGAACGCATGGCAAGGGTTGGCAATCTTCTATATGTCCATTCGTACATTTACAAATTTGCAAACATCCTTTAAGATTATTTGGCATTGGAATCCTAACGTACGTTCCTTCTGCCACCATATACTCGGAAACCTCACCCAATTTGCACCCAGGAGTGCATTTATATGGAAGACATGAACTTCCAGTAAAACAGCTGTGATTTACAGTACAAATTTCGTTTGGTTCGCAAGGATCACCTTTGCAAGGGGAAGAAATTTGCCCAGCTGTAGGCTGATAGGGATTCTCTGATGGATACAGATAATTTTGTAGAGAAATACAAGAAACATCTGGATGCTCAGGGGATAGTGTCGCACAAATGGACTCGGGTGTATGGTCTAAAGTTACTTTGGTCCAATCTACACACATGGAAAGAATGTCCAAGCAAACATCTCGGCAAATTTGATTGGCATGAGAGTGCCTAGAGCAAGGTTTTATCTGTAAGGTACAAGCAACTGCCTTCCAGGTGTTTGGAGAGCATTCGGAAATGTTTCGCAAAGGAAGATTAAGACCGGGAAGACTTAGATCATTTTGGTTTTGCCATAGCGTTACGTCGTTTCTAGCAGCTTCATCAGCTTGTGGAGTGCAGGACCGGAATAACTCTGTTGGGCGATTATTGAAGTTGGTGCAAAAGCTGAGGCCATCACATCCGAGTTCACAGGGTTCTTCCACTGAAATAGGTACATATCTAAGGTAAATCTATACTACAGCAAACACTAAGCCAATCATACCTTCATCTATACAATTTCTAAGTTTCTCTTCAGATATTTGACTAAGGCACTTGTAATGGAATTGGTCCCATGACGTCGACCAGTCCTTCCTAAACGTTTTAGAGCAGAGCCTCTTGCACTGGGTGCTGACTGCTTTTTGGCAACAATGCCATTTGGCAGAGTCCATTCCAACTTTCTCTATTCTGGATACTTCTACAGATGTTGCCAATGAATCTTCAGTTTTAAAGAAACATTGCCAAAAGTGGTCCTGTAAATATAAGCTTTCCATAATATACGACTTCTGTATGTACATCAGTTCATTAAGAATATGATATAGCCAAAAGCGCAGAGGACTTACCTGTAGCAAAGGTAAACCACAACCGCCAAGTTGAAGACTGTCTACTACCTCCTGGTGAGTAGTCATTGTCAGAAGCGCATTTTTGCAGGCTTCTCTACATTTACTTTTGTTGGATTTATCACAGCAATGCATATCTGCAAAAAATATTTTATTAAAATATAAAACAATATAATATTGCTGACATAAATATCAGAAAATGAAGTATGTATGTATGTACTGTGGGTAACCTCATTTTACCTTGCGGTGTGGAGGCTGGTGCTTTATGCGCTTGCGTCTGGCAGTACACGTAATTGAATCTAAATCTTAGAATGGAACAGCAGTTATACTAAGTATAAGAGTTGTATTTGTATTTAACTAAATCTTCATGATCCTAGAAGTGTACCTATTGAATTTATTAAAAAAGCTGAAGAAGGATATTAATCAGTTAAGGCTCATATGTTCAATAAATGGCGCAAAAGAGACAAAATATTCATGAAGTGGAAAATATCACTATGTAACTAATGGGTGATCAAATAGTTTATCAGTATAGGTGACAATGAATGCAACTAGAAAGATTTTTTTGATCAGCCATTACAAGAAAGGGCTTCGAAGTGGATACAAATGCAAAACACTACATAGCAATATGCGGAAATGGCCAGGACATTATACTGCATAAAATTGTAATAAATAATAAACAATGTAGTGAAATATGAAAATCTACACTCAGAAGTGAGGGAAAAGATGAGAATGATATATCGATTAAATACATAAAATCCAATGAATAATAAAACTACTAAATTTTATTTTAAAAAGCAAAAAAGACATTTACAACATCGATGAAAAGCCGTACATCACTCGAATTGAAGTAAATAAAAAATTATCAAACACTCTACATCAGGTAAAACGATAAGTACATCAATAAGAGAAACTTGCAAAGAGGTATTGCAGTCCCATGCGGCTGTTGGCCAATGAAGCTGCAATTGTAGGTTAGATTAAACGATAACCAATGTGGACAACAATAACACTTATTTTTATTTGAAAACACAAATTAACAAACATATACCAACATACGTATAGTATCAATAGCACAGTTCTAGCCAGAGTACGAGAATCTAACAATTTACAAAGAAAATGACAAAGTCCGAAATTGCGTAAACTGTAGGTGAACGAACGAGCCAGAGTCTGTCGTAAATATGCTCTTGCGAGTAAATGAACTGGAATCTCAACAATTTCTATCCGAATGCTGGAAAGACGCGGAAAGAATGCTCAATACGCAATAAATAAATGACTCGGCAATGCAGCCACCACATCTTCTCTACATAGCCCCCGTTTACGCCAGTAAAAGGGGTTTTATGATTTAACGGCTGCTGAAGGAATCCATACTTTTCTTAAGATACAATGCACCATTGTCCTGCTTCTAGAAAGCTAGAATCTCAGAATTTGGATATTATTGCAAACTTCCCGGCCAGTTATGTCAATTTCTATTACTCGCCTTGGGTCCAAGTGGACATTTTAATATATGGCCAGAACTCGCAATTGCCTTTGTTATCGAAAAGGATTTAAATGCAGCCATACAGTTCGATCTGTTGCATTCCGCAGATGGCGCAGTTGCTCCGTTTCTTGCGTGTAGTTCCTTGTATTCAGAAGTGTTGGATACGATCCTACGGTGACGCCTTGGAATGCCCACAGTTTTAGAGATGCTGCAGTTTCATTGAAATGCGTACTTTGAATAGTTTCATAGGGGTGAAATCGAGGAAGTAGTTTGTCAATCTGTGATGCACGAGGCGCATAATTCAGTTTTTGACGTTAATAATTAAAGTGTACATCGCGCCACCTTTTAATTTGAACGCCCGTTAAATAAATGAGCTATACAGCTTTAACATTGACTTTCATTTTGTTGGAGCCGTTGTGTATCTGGCAAGGCGATTTATGTTGGAGCATGATTTGCAAAATACAAGACGTTGTCAGGTGATTCAAAGAAAACGCCAATGAAGCCAATATGTGGATAAAAGTAAAATCGAATAGCCAAGATAAGTAAAACAAAACGCCCTGATTGAAGAAGACTTGTGGAGAGACCATCTAAAAGAGAGTAGTAGTTATCTTCCGTTAAATAACAGAGGAAATCACAAAAGAAAAAGAAGAACTAAATTGGTATATTGAGGAAAATATGTATATCTAAAATTGAAATAGGGTGTAACAAATCAAGAAATTAGAAAAATAATAGTAGCAGAGAGGACATGGCTGGATGTAATAACAAAAAAACTAACAGGGCATAGAAACGTGCGAAGAATGGAAGAAGAGAAGTATGGACGTAGAAGCTAATGAAATGGAGCTATAGAGGAAGTTCAAGGAAATAGTGAACGAACTGTATGAGAGATGTTAAGACAGAAATATGATTTTAGTTAAATGGTTGGCAAGACAATAAAAATTTAAATCATATTCGGAAACTGTATGAACGGTGTAAGAATAATAATTGCATTACACAATTTTGTAAAATAATGGAACTGGAGAACAATTTATACAATGTGTAATACATTTGAAAAAGTAAGCGATCTATCCAACAATCTTTTGCTATCACTTAAAAATTAAGTACATTTTTACTTCTTCTCTGTATAGATTATATTAACTTGAAAAATGATAAGGTCTTCTTTTATCCTATCAATGGCATGAAATGTAAACGACAAGTTAAATAAACTGTGGTCAAATCAACAATCAGTAGTATAGATAATGTAGTTATTAATATTATATTATGATCATAGATACTACAACAGAGCGAGTAAGAAAATAATAAAAGTAAAACAAAAATAAATGATACATAATGCTGAACACCTTGAACAATGGAACAAAGGGCAACTTTAAAAAACTATGAAATATACTTACGTTTATGAAGATTGGTAGCAGGTGTGACCTTTGTGAAATTCTTAACACAGTTCAGAACTTGAGAACTGGAATATTCACAGCGATCTATGACCATATTCCGCTGCTCCTTGGTAGGCGTCAAATGGTTCTTAAAGATATCAAAACAAGCATCTCGACAATCGTCAGTTCTCGCGTGCGAACAGCACGTTTCTCCCTGGGTCTGCCTCTCGACACAGCTGAAGAATGCAATCTCATCACTCTGACGACATCCTTGATATAAGTCGTATTGAGATGTGGCTGTCACGCAAGCTCTTTTGCAGGTCTCACTTAGGGGCAGCGGACAGCAGACGCGTCCAGTCCAGGACTCGCCACGGGAAATCTCTGAAAAAGGAGAACGCGTAAGTTATGCGGACGTTATCTTCAGCTGCAACGAACTAATTGGAATACGGCAGTGCCTAGGTACCATTAATCAAGATAAGCGCAAGACGAGTTAATGGAAGAGAATAAAATTTAACGCCGCAAAATCAATTTGCTACCGGTCGTCCATTCTGCAACCGGGAACAAAGAAAAGTAAACCGTGAAACCATAACCTGCAACGCATTAAATGCACCGTATTTGCAACTACATTGCATTCTATTAGCAGTAAACAATCGTTGCAGAGCTTCTGTAACAATAGCGTGGCCACCTACAAGGGCACTGCTCCGTGACCGTCTTAAGTCGGATGGGGTGAGACAGGGGGGAAATATCACAAACGGTCCTTCTGTGTCACATGAAAAGGCGGGATGCTCACGATTACTACTTTACTGCTGCTGTACGACCACGACCTGCATTGTTCTTTCTCATTTCCGATTCGATCAACCGCATCGCAGTATCTGCACACTATTAGCTTTATATATTGTTGTCGTTTTTGTATTTATGCGGTATCTGGCGAGGTCGCTGGGTTATTGGATACTTCTCATCACATGTTCAGCAAGTTAAATGAGATGTGGTTATAAGAGCATTTACTTATCTCTTCAGCACACTTGGATGACTTCGGAAGTTATTTGAATATAAATTGGAAACTGTAAAACGGAATTGATTAAAAATCTCGACCTAAAAGCTTGTTCTTGTTTAACTTAACACGATGCTAATGGTTATTTCATGAATTACGTTTAACTTGCAAGTACTATTATGGATGCGTCAAAACGACACAGGAAAATTTTAAATTAGCCGCTCTTTCCAACATGTGTTAGATTTATCGTTTCCTTTCAACCTTTCTAATATTTAAAGATCAACTGTGTAAGTTGTCCGCATTTTCGCTTTTCATTCTTTTGTAGGTCAGATAGTACTCGCGTTTGTGTACAATATAGGTTATGTTAATTTTGTCAATCTTGGTAAGATGACATTGTTTCTATGTTTTGCTTTCATGACTACAATTTGTAGAAAATAAGCATCAGAAATTTTACCGAGAAGGAACTTGAAGTTGTAATAGATGACAATGAGTTTGAACAGGTATCTCAAGATCAGTCGTCTTCCAGACACAATTGTCATGCATTAGTAATAGAAAACTGATTAACAACGTTTTGAATGTCTTGTTGAATTCCTCAAGTACACTGCCGCCAGATAGAGGATTTTTCTCTTAAGAATCTGAAAATGTAGCCAACAGTTTATGTTATGAAGAGCTTGAACTTAAATCCTTGCAGCAAACAGATAGAACTAATGTGGGTCCAAAACCCTCTTCCAAGAACAGAAAGAACCAAACAAAATATAATTAAATTTCTACCTGATCTCCAAGAATCCGAAATCAGTTTAGGTGAGCGGATGGCCCCGCGAGCAAATTCTCGCCTCTCAGGCGGCCGACCCGGGTTCGAATCCCGACAGACTCTAGGATTTTCAAAATCTCACGCTCCCTGGCTACCACGCTAAACACCTGTGGTAGTCGTTAACCCCTAAACAAGAGAACTCTTCCTCACTTTCGACGGGCAAGGCTAGCCACCTACCCGGCCTAAGGGCAAAGAGGGCTCATAGAACCACTTTGTGGTCAAAACAGGCCACTGGCCTATAATAAGAGGAAGAAGAAGAAGAAGAAGTTCTACCTAAATGCAATATTCAAATGTAACTGTATCCGATCGTACCAGAAAGAACATTTGCAGTTGCACCCATTGACTAACTCGATTTTAATTTTGCTTAGTTGTGCAAATTATGGCAATATCTGGAACATTCAAAAATTATATACTCCAGGATTACTAGCCAAAATTTTGGTTTCGTTTAGAGAAAGAAGGCAGATAGGCATGGACTGAAAGTTCAATTACCTAAAAACCCAACACAAATTTTTCTTAGACTAGAATAGCATGAATAATTTTAATGGAAACCGCTGACAATTGGTCCATATAGTGCGGCGCATGAACTAAGAAAGACAAACTTCACCTATTCGTATATTCAACACTTTGCACCAAATAAAGGATAAATCGTACCTATTTTTTTCCAGGAAGCGAGAAATCTTTACTGCTTCAGTTTCAGATGTCAACACTAATCTTACTTAGGACAAATCGCTAGATTTAGCTTATTTAAAGATGTGGGACTCTGGGGCTCTTGAGGTGTGTCATACATGACAGAAAAAATCGGCAACAAATAATACACTGTTTACTGCGAATCAGGATATCCAATGTTCTTGAAATTAAAATACAAGCTCAAGTACCTCCACGACAGAAAGTTGTTTCGAGCTACAGTTACACTGCGTAGTTTTCGAATTTTTCGCGCCGTGATTCTCGTCTTGACCGTGCTTTCGTTGGTCGGTGCTAAGATGCTTGCTTGAAATTTCTTAAAGTGTGAAGTTAGTAAGTCACAATTTTAATTATATTTAATTCCAGTTAACACCATGCATCTTTAAATATTTGTTAATTATTTCTAAAAAGCTACGTATGTAGCAAAACGTCAGAAAATTTAACAATTCAACATTTCAATAAATTGGCTGCTACATCCTCTTGAAGAAAACCTGCAATTTTTCTATCAAATTAACCTTTAACTACTATTGATCCTTGTTATTATATTACTGCCTTTTAAGTTTTGAATTTGATCAAGATGATATTGAAGCAAAATCATTTCTTTTCCACAATCTACCATTATTTCGTTTGTTTTTCATCCTCAACAAGTTAATGCTACACGCCTTTGTGATTTAGTTTTTCAATGTCGCAACTACAGCTGTATTTAACATATGTTAGTTCATCTTGAGCTGCAGCTCGTAAAAAATATTTTCTACAAATATAAATCTCTCCGACAGACACCTTAAGACGGATAGCACATAGCGATCGATAGGATCATTTAAAAATTTAAATCTCCGCCCATAATTTTAGGGAAGGAAGAAGCAACATTTTGTTTGATCCATCCACGCGAAGCACTGCAGTCCTGCATTGGTTCTCAAGCAGAGAGGTTGCTCGCAAGGTGAGCGGTTTAGCTGCCGTCATACGCCGCTGGCGTGGGTTTAGCTTTAAAGTTAACCTGGGCCTATTAGCAATGTTTGGCGTGTGATATGTTAATTATTCCCGAAGTTGGCATTATCGTATCGCTCAGACAAATTACGACAGATTGTAAGCTAGACCATCTCTGACTGCAGCTAAGTAGTGTTGTGCAGTTTGCAGATTTGCTATAGCTAATAATTAGCTTTTCACCTGTAACACGATATTTGAATGCAAATAATTATCTGAGTTTTGATTAAGCTTTTCAATAATATAGTCGAGATTAAATTGGTTTGTAGAGGATGCGCCAAGAACCTATCTAGTTGATAAGCACTAAACGAATTCATCATCTGTGTTGAATTAATCAAAATCGGGTGCTCCAGTACTCATTAAAAAAATGTTGAGCACAATCCTGCTTTAACTGTTTCACTTATTTATTTGTGATCAGCTGGATCGTATATCTAGCAAACGAAGTTATGTAGTGAGGAAAATTACTCTGTTTCTGGAAACAAAAACGCTAAAAGCTGATACGAAGGAGGAAAGATTCTTAAAGGGATTCAATCTCTTACAAGCTACAGAGATTGTTAATCATTATCTACCGACCTCCATGATTATTTCATATTAAATTTGATGCCAGTTTCAGACATGTTTGAGCTTGCATTGTAGAAAAAGCTTGAACATTTGACAAATACGTAAGGTGCAGAAAATTTTAGAAAACTACGTTGCGCTAAATACATGTTTACAATTGACAGTGAAGGGCCACAAAGTCTACTTTGATACGTATTTCGAATAATATCAATTGATTTATAAATATTATGAATGTAAATGTAGCATTACAAATCGAACAGCTGCCTAAATTCAAAATGAGCAAAGAAAAAATAAAAAAAGGGTTACTTTGCAGTTTATGTTAAGCGTGAAGATATTCCTGTCTACAAGAGGGCAACCTACACTCTATTCATTTTAGAACAAATTTTTACCATCTAAGTGAAACAATAAGTAAAAAAATCGCATTAATTTTGTTAAGTTACATTATATAATAGTTACTTTATGCAGTTTTGTAGTTTACTCAATTTTAAGTACGGTTTTCATTGCTGGCTCTCATATTATATACTGTTTGAGGCTTTCGCCTCGAATTATTCTTCTTAACATAGAATTTCGGCTTAGACCGCGTAGTATTTGTGGATGAACGCCCAGCATTCTCTGGCTTAATGTGCCTTGCAGCTTGTGGACTCGAGCAAGAAACTGCGCGATGGCCATGCTCTTTGGTGGTTCGTGTTGTGTGAGTACCTTGAGAACGATCATACTTAGGCAGATTTGACCTTGCTGCTGTTTGTGCATCCATATTCACTAACGTTTCGCAAGACCTTGCAACTTGCATCATCAGAATAAAAGTCACACTAAGAACTGAAGGTCAACGTGGAGTTATTTATAGTCCTCTGTGCCAGGCGAGCGTAGTGACGTAACGATGATTGGTCGTTCGAGTGCAGAGTAATTCGCGGAGCGTGGCCTATGACGCACAGTGTTTGTAATGCTTTAGATTAGATCGTGTATCACAGAAGTTCACGTTTTACTAAGCTTAAAACCATCTTCCCTGTTTATATTATTGGGATGTTTTCCTATTTCTATGGCTTCACGTATCACTCGCGCAAGATAGTGAGTACAAATCTGCCTACGTATCCTCTTTCTCAAGGTACTCAAACAACACCAGCCACCAAAGAACATGGCCATCGCACGGTTTCTTGCTCGAGTTCACAAGGTGCAAGGCACATTAAGCCAGAGAATGCTGGGTGTTTGTTACATTTCGATTTTAGCAACGCTTGGGCGCCTTGATTTTCGGCAATTCAAAATGCATTATTTAGCCCAGTTCTCCATCGGCGTCGGCAGCTTGTAATTCTTCAAGCTTTGACATTTCGATATCGAACGCTTATTGGACAATTTTTATGTCATTGATTTTACCGGTGGTCGCGATTGGGTCGTTCTAACATGAAGCGTCACTAATTTAACGATTTCTGGAAACAAGTGAATTGACTTCTTTTTGGGCCCGTTGGCGTCCATTTTGACCTCTTCCTGAATTGTAAGCATTTTGTGCAAAATCTCCATACATGAATGAAGATTCGCTAGTTGTTGCAAATGCAAACGAATTTCCTTAACGCCTTGTGTCTGGTAGGTAACCTTTTATTTCCTTAAATGTGTTTTGAGCTGTGAACTGCTTCACAAGAGATTTTCGAGGTCCGATGTTTCGAGTTGGAGATATTCGAGTAGCCCAGCTTTCGATGTGCCGAATTCTTATGGGCCAATGACTTACGTTTCAATTTTCCATGTCCAAATTGTACGTGTTAATTGATGAGGAATCGAGGGAAGTTATGGGGACTTCTCTGAACGGGGTTACATAGGCCACGACCTACTTTCCACCCTGTTGAAGTCTTGGTTCATGCTGGAGTTTGCTTGCCAGGTTGCTGCTTCGAGTGCTTTGTTACCGCATCATGGTACAGTAGAATTAAGGTGCTGTAAAATTATTATGTACTTTTTTGTGCTGCCCCTTGCCGTCGAATTCAAGAGTGCAGATGAATTTCTTGGAAACGCACACCTCGTTCAAGAATTGCATTATGCAAGGGATTTATTAGAGAATTTATCGTCGATTATAATGTTCCGTTATATATTTAATTGTAGCGTCGAGACATCGATTGGAACGCTGTTTCTCGTAAATTTAATTTAGTGGTAAAAATTTGATGTTTATTGACAACTTTAATTTACTTTGAAGTATCCAAGTGATGCTGCCAATTTATTTGCAATTTAATCATTTAAATTTTATGGGTTGTGTTGTAAACTAGATTTGGCTTTACGGAAAGATCCATTATTGCTTATTTGACACGGTCAATTGTGTTTAAACATTTAAATGTTTATGGTTCTTACTGTGACTTGAACGTAGTTAATACTGCCACACGTTCCGCTCAATAACAGGCCTATTGGCTACTGGAAGCGCCGCTTTTAAACAGATCTGTCTAATAAGGTACTGCCCCAGGTATAGAACACGCTTAACAAAAGAAAAACAAATGCGATTGCTCATTCACTTGGCGTGTGCCATAACACGGCTTTTGAGAATTTAATTAGCTGTCCTATATTTACTTATGTTCTTTTTTGCTTAACTATATTACTTAAAATTGTGGTCATTATTAAAGTAAAACATTTTCTTATTTATTTATATAAAATTGGGTTGTAATTTTAACTGAACTGCATATTTGTTCTTAATCTTTATGTACAGGCTGCATCAAATCATTTTATGGAACCATTGTTGTCATTATATGTGAAGTAATGTCCTCTGGCTTTTTATTTACTGCTGCATCGAGTCTCTATGAGCACTGGGCACATTGTGTTACTGTATCGGTTAATTATTGTTGTATTGAATAAGGGGTCACATGTTCATCTACAAATACTACGCGGTCTAAGCCGAAATCCTATGTTAAGAAGAATAGCTCTTATATTCTCATCTCCACAATGTGTTTCAATATTCTATATTTAAGATTCTATAGAATATCAAAAACACCTTAAATCCATACACTCAATATTTATTTGAATTCGAATCGTCAGAAGTTTTGTAATCAACTAAAATTATATGGTGATATGTTCATATTTGTTGAGGCAATAACCTTCCTTATTTATTGGTTTGGGCAATGTATTTTAGTAATTCCAGGACACAAAGAAACAGTGTTATGACAAAGTCAGCTACGTAGGACACATTTATAATGGAAATTTAATTTATAACATGCATAAGTCAGCCAGACAAACAACCTGTAGTTGACACAGAAAGTTTATTACCTCTAACTTTAGCGAATAATTATTGTTCGTAGAAAATAGGTTAACGATACAATAACCTGCACAATTTTAGACGACATTTGCAGCAACCGTTAAAATACACGATTTTTTAGTGTTAGTTATCCTTTTTGTTTTCTTATTTTTGATTAAAAAAAATATTAATATTATCTTATCCCTGGGCATATTAGTTTAAGATCGCTATAAATTTACCAATGCGATGATCGAACTAGGTTCTGATTTTCCCGGAAATGATCTAACAATAAATCATATTATACACACCCAGGAATTATTTAAGAAACCGATGGGGATTAAGTCTACACTTCCAATCTACGGGAAAGCGGCATGTATCAGTCATAAGATATTCTAAGAGTACAGTAGAACTTTTGCTTCTCATCTGTAAATACGAAATAGTTCAGTCACGTCTAAATACAAAACACAGTTATTTCTTCCGAACTGGAGGACTATTAATTGCTTAAGACTACTACTGATAAAAATAATTCACGATAAAAAAAATATCATGCGAAGACTATTCAAAACAACTTTATATTTTTAAAAAAGCAGCAATAATTTTTTGAAGCTGTAAATTTCCAACATCTGTGGGTGGCATCTATCATATTACACATTCACAATTTGTCTAGTTACCATAATTCAATATCTCGTGTAATTTTCCTTATTTGCCTCTTTGTCACGTTCTTTACAAAATCATGGTATGTATATCAACTCGTGGTTACAGCAGAAACCACAACACGCACAGGTGACAGTATCTATAGCGGACAGTTATCATTTTCATGTTTAATGCTGTGGTGTACCGCATTGGGATATCGGCACATGGATTATGTGACGATTTATAACGAGATTTATGTTGAGCTGTGCTTAAAGAGGCTAAAATGCTATTTCAACATTTTGTGCTATGTTTTAACTTAAAATGCATTTCTACAGGCAGAAGTTAACATATATAGCTACAATTATTGAAATTGCCAGAACCAATTAAGTATAAAAATGAGTTGATTGATCGATTGATTTGTTTTAGTAGAAATGGTGTACTGTATTATGGTATTATATAGAAATTTTTATAAACAAACTGTATAAAGCACAATATAATTATGATTCTGGAAAGGCTAAGATCAAGCAAAGCGTGGAAGTTTATTAAAGTACTACTGAAAAGAAATAAATTCAAACCATCAAAAATAGACCCTACAGGAATGACGAGGGGGAAAGATAATACCTGACTTGGTTAACCAAAGAACGAGATGGATACTTACATACAAATATCAAGTGTGAGACGAATAAAAATAAAGATTCCAAAAATTTCCACGGAAGAGATTGAAAAAAAATGATGCAAATGAAAAACAATAAAGTTTCAGACCCAGGAGGCATACAGGCAGCCTTACAAGTGTTACAAGTTATATTCAATGAAGTACCAACAAATTGAAAGTTAGGAAACAAAGATAGAAATATAAGGTGATGCAGCAACTACAGAGGCATAAGCGTGGCGTCATCTACAGGGAGGCTATATGGGCGAATATTAAAAAAAGGAGGGAAGTTGTTTCCGAACACAACTTTCATATGTAAACAACATATTCTGTCTGAAATAAATATTGGAAAAGAAAATATATATATTGTTATGACACAAGCTTAATGTGGTTTGAATTAAAGTTTGTTAAAATTGGGATATTACAATGGGATCAAAATAGTTCGGATTTATTTGAGAATAAGGCAGATTTGTGTTTGAAATATAGCTATTTGAAAATTACAAGTGGATTGAAATTAAAATAAAATTTATAATAATACGGTTTGAAAATCAATGATAGATGTTAATTTTGAAAGCATATAATATTTTAGTAGGTTTAAATCAAAATAGAGAAGACTAGACGGCATAAATAACGAAAATGTAGTAGCTAGGAAGTTTGATTCCTAATTATTGAAAAATAGCAACTTGAAAAGGTATGTAGAAAACGTTTTGGTCTAATTAAAAATACTGAATTTAACCCTGTTTTATTGTGAAGATGTTTTGGCTAATTTAAATAGGGTAAAATCTAAATCTACGTGATGTATTAAAAAGTGAAATATTAAGAAATAATAAAGTGAAGCGAAGAATTGCCCAAAGAAGATAATCGGTATGTGGTAAAACTTAATGGATACAAGAATTGTTATTTACAAGTGAATAATTGAGGAGTTATATTAGAACAGCTTTATTTAGAAGAATACATTTGACAAGTAACATAAATAGAATGGGTATACGTCAATCTATTTGGTGTTGAGTGGAGAGTCCATAAGGGTGTCAACGAAGTGAGAAGGTGCATCCAAGGAGGTGGTTGCTGCGACAGGAGAATATATAGGTTTGCTCTGTTGGCTGGTTGCTGTCAAGAATTTTGGGTTTCCTGATATTAGACGACGCTTGGGACTAGTGGTCTATTTGTGATAGCTGCATTGCAGGGAGCTGCTTAGAGGGGTCGAGTGGCCGATCAAGGATAGGTTGCAGTCTTGAACGTTGTGTGAGAAAAAGATACAAGGTGGGTAATTTCTTATTACATCCTAACTAGAACATAAATAAAGACATTTAAAAGGTGAAATTAATTAAGAAACAATAACTTATTGTGTTATTTAATGTTATAGTGTACCATTCTAAGGATTGGGCATTTGTCATTGGAATTTAAAAACTATTTTTGACATTTGGTTGACATAAGATGTGACTTATGATTTTGATTAACATTTTTAAAATATTTGAAAATCACTTTTTCAGAACAAAGTAACTAAATAACGGAACCCACCCCTGTAAAGTTTCAGGCGCTATTACCAAAAGTAATTATTTACATTATTATTCAAAAGAGGGCAATTGGTAATTATAAATACACAATTAACATCAATATTTAAAAGTTTTGCACATTTAAAGGCACAACAAAAGGTAGCCAGTGCTATGCACGAATGGCCAATAAAGTGTAAAAGATACTGAAAAGCAATACTTACACACTGGTAATTGGTTAGTTAGTAGAAGAATACAATAAATGGGACTTTAAATATGAAAAAGACGCAATACATGTTCGCAGGGATCCAAAAAAGAAAACGGACTACTGGGGAACAAATTGTTATGTTACCATACCACGCCACAACATATAAAAAGTAAAGCTATTAAGAATAGAATGGGGGTTGACGAACCAATGTTACACATAATGGACACAAAACAACTGATGGTACGGCCATATGAGACGAATGGCAGAAGAAAGATCTACTTTGGAAGCATGAAACTCGACACCTAGATAAAGGAAAAAATGAGGAAGACCACGAAATATGTAGAACAATACCATACATAGGAAAATGGAAGAGAGATGTCTGGGAGAAGAGCAATGGAGAGATCGACAAGTCGACGATAGAACACGACAGACAACCACAAGTGCTGTAACCAACTTTCCTATGTACGAGTATAATAGAATATAATTTATAAACGCTAGAGAAAATATACATAATGGTTCAAATTATATACACCGTGTTCTGTTTTTCTACTAATACTAACGAATCGTCTTTACATAACCTTTTATTATTCTTATAAGGATTTTAACTAAATTCTAAACTTTGACGCACTACTTCAGAAACAAACCGTATCGCGCATCTTTCGAATAAAACCTAGAAAAGTTGAGTATAAACTACCATTTCACAAATCTGTAAAAAACTATACCATAATTTCTACAAGATTGAAAGGGGGTACGAGAAAAAGGCCTAAACTAACACAACATCGAAATCGATGTTCATAATGGGATGACGGAAACGTACCAGTTGGAAGGTGGACCACGTAGGTGATTTTTCAGAAATAATTTCTTATCTTAGTATAACCAGCTTTATTTCAGCAATCCCACATACAATTTTCTAAGGCTGATCAACAGCATTCACAGAAATTCCGGAATTAGAATATTCACAAGTAGTGAAAATTCCAGATCACATTCACAGCCCCAGAAGGAAGAATCTCACGAAATCAGTGCCATAAAATGGCCCCCGGAAATCATACTAACAATCTACTTTGAAAATTAAGTAGAATCCCCTAAAGCTCAAAGCTTTTCAAAATATCCCAAAAATTAAATAGAAAGAAACCACACATACAGTCAAAAATTGCGGGTCATTCGCGACATTTCCTGAATTTGTAATTTAATTATACCTAACTGAATAAATTATACGCATCAATATAAATTATACGCAACAATATACCGGGTGTCCCTTCTCAAACTCGAACATAGGAATCTAACATTGCATTGAACGATTTTGCTGACTCTTGCTCGTCAATTCAATGTACAGCAAAGGTAATGATATCAATACAAAGGTAAAATCATTGCACATCAAATGATACTAGTAATAATAATATCTACTGATGTCGTATAGAAATAATGGCAAAATACCTAAAATGCAGAATGTTGATTGCCTATGTTTGGGAGAGTGGACACCCAGTATAATTTTACCCCCTCCTTAAGAGGGTGTAACTCAGCAGGGAGCAATTTACAAGGAAAAGTTTATACGCAAAATGTTTATGATTCAAAGTCTCCTTAGCTTTCTTAAGTTTGGCACCATATTTTTAAATGACCCTCTATACATCCTCCTTGCTTACTGTCTTTTATTTTTCGTTCTATCCAGTTTTAACTTTCTTTTAGTTTATTTACTATTTTTACCACATTCGGAAGATCTAGGTACTGTTAAGTAAGTGGATGACTTTTAAACTTCTTCTTTTCCTTCTTCTTAAATCAGTAACAAACCTATTATTGCAAATTCATCTGTTTGAATGATAACTCATTCTGGCTATTCAGATTGCGGCAGGTTAAGACTACCAATAGTATTTTCACAGCCCATATGCGGAGTGTTTCGGGAATATATTCATTCACGATTGAAACTAACATTTTGATATTAAAAGATTAAATATATCTGGATAGTCCACCCATCACTCATCGGTACCACGTTCGAAACCGATACTTTCAATACAGCAAAACAGTAATCGAATTGCTCATGATTACACTGACTTCCAACTGTCGTTACTAATTTTGAATCAGAGAAAACTGACGTTTCCATTCTATGTGTTTATAAAAATTGTCTTTGCATATTTTCGAATGTCTATGGAAACAGTTACGAATTAATTGATTTTCCACGTTTTTCGTGTTCTATATAAGGTTCTGAAGTACTAATAATATTTCGTCTTGTACTAACATGTATCTGAAGAACTATCAAACATTAAAAAAAATATGCAGAACGCATAAAATCTTTATATGCGTGATTTACATTTATAGACCATTTACACTACTGCTATGAATGTCGCAGGTGCGCCAAATACTTAAAACAGTGTATATATAATATATATAATAACTGCGACGAAGACACATACACAAACGAACATGTATATAAAAATATGATTGTGAAAGCATGGGTGGTCTATACTTCTTAACCACGCACCTGTTGTAGCAGTGTAGGTTTTAATTCAGGTATTGCTATTAAACTGAGTAAATATTTTTTTTAAATGGACCATTTCGATGTTAGGCTCCACATATTTACTTCATAAATTTATCATGATGATCTTTCCTTTTATTTTTAAATCTGTGCTACTACGAGTATAGAGTAATATATTTACAAACAATTAGAGAGGTAATCAGTAATCACGTATTTGAAATATACAGGCCTATCTTTATATAAGATTAAGAAATTTGTCATTTATCATGGAAATCATAAGTTTGATGTTACCCCTTTTTCCTTTATCGTACTGTTTAAGTAAGTACAGCAGCCGAAGCATCAGAACGCTACTTAGAAGTTTTAAAACACTGGTATTAGCAAAATCGGATCCAAGGTGGTTTGGATGGGGCAGATAGAGCAAGGCACGAAAGCGCGGCGAGGTAATAAATTTCGCGAGTGGACACACCACGCTGTAGTTCAAGTAGCCTCGTATCGCACATCTTCAACTTGGGTTCCTGTCGAATCGAGCGGAACGTGGCCGACTGTTTGCCATCCCACACGAAAGTGCCTTCGCACGGTTGAAACGGTGTCACGAACATTAGTTTATAGAAGGATGCACATGCACCGGTGGAACTTCGCTATTGAAATCAGCAAATGTAGATGGTCATCTTAGAAACCATAAAAAAAACAAAAATAGTCTAGATTGGCTTAGCAGGAAGGAAAATATACGAAGGGCATTGAGAGATATACAAAAAATAAAGTGTCACAAAACTATACCAATGTTTATTGACAATGACCAAATGATCTTTTCTTTTGTTAGCTCTGCTGTTATAGTTGCATTGTCCATGCAGGCAAGTATATCAACAGTAAAATACCATTACTCAATCAATCAGTTCCAGAAAATCAATACGAACTAGAATATTCATTACATAACATCATTGAAGTATCAAAAGAGATGAATTGATGACATCAAAACCATAACAGAGAGGCAATGAAAGAGAAGATCAAAAGTTTAGCTGAATCCAGGCTGAAATGAAATGAAAAGAAGAACTTAATTAAAACTAAATCATCAATAAGATTCAATCATTTACCGACGATCAAACTCGATCGCCGTTTCAGTACTCAATGGGCATTCTACTGGTTCGCAATTCAATAACCTATTCCTCAGCATTTTTTCTCGAGCCAAACGTGAGAGTCCGTATCAATTAAATTGTTGGTTTTTCTCTTCTTGCATCATTAGCTGGGTGTAGATTATATCCGAGCTGAGAGTTTTAATTATTTTGTTTTAAACGATGAGCGTAGGTACAACCTCGGCATTGTTTCGTTTTCAAGCGCGCGCTTCTTCGTTAAATCTCCCGATAAGAGCACTTAGTGACTTTTCTTACCTCTTATCTAGCTAATGTTCTTTCGTTAGTTGTCAGGTTTTGCCATTTATTACGCACTTTAGACATTCTGCAGTACAAGTTCGGTGAACCTGATAAACTGCAAAAATTTATTTTAAATTTAAGATTTATATCTGAATTTTCAAGGATGCTATAATGTAGATGTGCAAGCGCTGCTTCCTCACAGTCGCTTAATTAACTTCTGAAACGAAACTAAGACGAAAATGTATAATCTCGTTTAAGAGTCACTTGCTAAATTGCGTATGCAAGAATATTTCTTTGAAACGCCAAATCTTAGACAAGATCAAAGGAGCTGTCGCACTAACAGACAGAAGCAGTGGTCACTCTATTTCGGAATTTATTTGAACGCCAGAGGACTTAATAAGCTAAAACTCATATATAAACCACCTCAATTCTCAAACAGCGAACTAATATTAGTTCATTAGTGAGCTTATAATTTCATCTAAACGTGTTTCACTACCCGAAATGCAACTAACTCTAACATTGAAGATATCCAGTAGTTACAAATTAGAAAATATTAAAAGAGTTCTTTAATATGATCAACTGGATGCAGCCTAACAAATACTAGTAATTTCTTAAAATACTAATCGATTGTCCTTAAAACCTTCTTAGAGAGCTGCTGATCAATACTCTATATGTACAATCTTTAATAAAAGTGTCTACGGCTTATTACGGCTTGGTTAGGCGGCCACCTGATCTCAATATGGTTTACAAAACGAAATATAATCATACTGCACCCATTGAAACATTTTAGTAAAGAATTTGGGCTCCATTGATCAGGACTGCCGTTATTAGATCATGTCGAGTGAAGAAGATTGACTTTTACGTGGGTTGTAAACCATGAAAGGATTTTATAGTTGCCGTCTACTCCAAACGAAAGCAACTGTATTCGATCAAACAATACAAGTTAATCATAAAATGTAGGTATATGGAGCCGTTATTAAAAAATATAAATTGCTCTGCGATTAATTCAAATTGATTTGGGGTTTACTAGATTTTGTATGCACCTGATTCGGAACCGCCCAAAGAAGACGGAGGCAAATTTTATTGCTCAAATCCGTGAAAGAATTACTACAATAACATAAAGATTAAAGAAGGATGATCTGAATGTAAGGATATGCAATATTCATATGGCAGGAATCAAGCAGAGACAACGTAAAAGAACATGATAGATCATGTTATCACAAATAGCTGACGTGAGATCTTAAACATTAGCCAATATTAGACCAGATCACCAGGTAAAATTAGGTTAGTAATACAGCGTGAAAAGAAGATGGACCCTGTCTATACAAATAAAATCAAAGTGATTTTTTTTTAAGATTGAGCGCCTGAGGATGATACTGAAACGATGTGGGGGAAAATGTATTAGCACCAACCCCCTCTCCAAACACTAGAACTAGATATACGAAAAAATAGTAAAAGCGAACGAAAGAGCAACAAATCGTGATTTAAGCTGAAGATAAAGAAATTAGCTAAAAGAATAAGAAAGCATACTTGCTAAATAGAGGCAATAAAGCAGATGATGCACACTTAAAATATGTGTGGAAATCCGAAGACTATAAACCGAATATGATCCAACTTCAGTCAAAATATAGAGCCTGAATTATATGGGGTCCAAAAGAAGATATGGGGAATGATAAGAGGCAAAAGATAGGAAATCAACGAATTATTAAAAACTCAAACTATTACTGACGACCAATGATGGGTAGAATATTTCAGAAATGTATAAAAAATATACAAGCATCAACTACGTAAAAAATGGAAAAAATTGAAGAAACATAGGAACCTGAGACATCAACTAAAATAAATCAACAACTATCTGGAAACATAAAAATTTTAGATATCGTAAATCACCCGAAATACATAATATTCCAAATGAAGTAAGTACATGTGGTGGCAAAGACTTACAATCTCAGTTGAGAATGTATTTTTCAAAAATATTGGCAC
This sequence comes from Agriotes lineatus, assembly GCA_940337035.1. Taxonomy (NCBI): domain Eukaryota; kingdom Metazoa; phylum Arthropoda; class Insecta; order Coleoptera; family Elateridae; genus Agriotes; species Agriotes lineatus. The sequence continues at coordinate 29,229 of CALNHX010009443.1, forward strand.
CAATAGCATTCCCACACAAAACACAAACAGAAAATTAACGAGGTATTACACTGTTAAATTTGCTCAAAGATCTCTTTACCAGCATTATTACTTCCTTTTATAATAAAGGAAGTACTACTGGATTCACCCCAAAAATTCGAAATTGAGTTTTCAACAGATCTTCACGTTTTAGAGTTCCCTCAACCCAAAAAACATTTGTTTTTCATTGGTCTGTCTGTCTGTGTGTCTGTCTGTCTGTGTGTGTGTCTGTGAACAGAATATCTCAAAAACGAAAAGAGATATGACGTTGAAACTTTATATATAAGTTTTTCGTACTATGTAGATACGCCACCAAGCTTTCCAACAAAATCTCAGAACCGGAAGTAGGTGTTTACTTTTGTAATTTTTCAGTTTTTTTCGATTTTTTCATAAACGGCTGTAGCGATTTTTACCAAACTTTACATTTTTATTACATTTTTAATGTGTATTGATGTGAGATAGGTGATTTTCCAGTTGAATACTTCTAAAATGGGTTTCTTTTGTTTTCTTTTCTATTTTTTTTATTAACTCCTATTTTAAATAGAATACCCGTGATATTATTACATTTTTGAATTCAGCTTAAAATTCTAGAGAAAATTTGTCTCTTTAACTAACGCTCTATTTTGTACCATTTTTGCAGAATTTGTAATTTTTGAAAATTTTTGACAAATGCTTATAATTTTAAAATCAAATTTTTGGCTAATTACAAGATCACTGTAGAAGGAAGTGGTGTGCGTGTATCACACCGGATTATTAAAGGTATTGTCATAAACGAAATCCAAATGTGTGAGGGACAGGAAAGATTTTTCGATTAAATGGATTCATTATAGATGCAATATTTGTATTATGAGAAATGAAAAGTCAAAAGGATATGAAAATCAGCATTTAATATGTGCTTTATGAACCTAACCAAACTGTTCGATAGGATTAGGTTAAATGTAATAAAAATACTTAAAATTAGAGATACTTAATGTAAAATCACTAGAATAATAGAATATTTAAATAAGGCTGCAAGCAAATACGTAGCAACAAATAATCACTAACGAACAAAATATGCTACACTTGCGACTTAGTCATTATGTCGAAAGACGAAGACAATATCCAGCGATCTCTCTCATTGTTTTCACAGAATCTCAAGAAATTGAACATGAAAATATTTGTACCAAAAACCAAAACAGTGGTAATAGTGACTGAACCTATCTGATGTAAAGCTGTAATCGACAATGTAGCAGTAGACCAAGTAATATCTCCCCAATACTTAGGCTCAGAAATAACAGCCACTCAAAGCCAGATAGCTGGATGAATGTCGGGTTCTTTAAAGGAAATAATAGAGCAATAATTTCTCAAACCAGGCGCAGATGCACGAATATACAAATATCCTAATTATGAGTTACTCTGCTAAAACAAGAACAGAAGCATAGAACACAAAATCAATACCATGTAAAACGGAAATGTAAATAACAGAACATACTCTCTCAAATAACGTTAGAAATGGTGAGATAAGAAGACAGAGAATAGGAGAGTGAGCGCTCATTTTCCCTCCGTATGTTGATTAAAACCAACCTCTGTTATGAGAGCATCTAGCTCTAAACTACTGCGTGTTGATCCGCCCCTCCCTTCTCCCTGAGCAATAGCCGGTCAACCGTCTGTTACAGCTAGTTGAGGCGTGATCAGAGTGAGCGCTGCCTTTTTAAAGATTAATGTGTCCTAACGACCAATTTAAACTGTCCCCAACGTGCTTTAAGGCCGTTTTGAGCTGTAACACAGGATGTGCAGTGTGCAGAATTGTGTTCGTTTAATTTTCCCAAATTGTATAAAACAGCATTGGCCTTAATAATGATATGTAAAACGGCAATAAACATAGTGTTAGCCTTGATTTCAATAAGAAAATGTAATCAGAGCCGGCTTGGAAATAATTTACCACAATAGAAGATCGACTACAAACAATCAAGGAAAGGAAGCCAAGCTGTGAAGTGGTGTTAATTTTGGCTTCCCCAATAAGTAATTGTTAATACGTGAATAAATACCCTTTTCCCAATTAAGTGCGTTTGAAATTCATTTTATATCCTTTGGGTACGCTGTAGTAGGTTGCACCTCTGCAGATATTTAGAAAAGGGTTTGATTTGTGCATCGAGTATTGGCTGGTTTTTCCGAGTTTGTGTAACAGGTTCGAGCAATGTAATTGAAGCCCTATGAACTAGAAATAGGCAGCGACCTTCGTAAGAAGCAGTTGGAGGCCTAGGTGTGAGACAACGTCTGAATTGGAGGCGTTTTTCGGCAGACGCGTCATTTGGGTGTTTTTTTGTTTGGGACGTGTATTTACTTACTGCTGTTGTTATCACCTAGGCAACGCTTTAATTACGTAATCACTGATAATTGTCAAATAATAGCTAAATTGTTTTGGGAAATTGTGAAGTTGGATTTCCATATTTGAATTTGGTTCCCATTAGTTAAAATATCTAATATTGTAGCGATCCCAGCGGTTAAATGAGCATTGTTCAAATGTTTACAAGTAAAGTATTAAAAAGGTAGCACGATATTTAAGTTGATAGCAAATGTATCTCCAGTAATTTATACAAATCAAGATAATATTTGCTAGGATGTAGAAACCCGACCTATATGAGATAAAGTCAATGAGAATACAAACTCCTTTATTTAAATAAACAATCCACAACAATATATTACAATAATTGCAAAGTGCATGCATCAACCACAGGATGAACAAAAATTAGTGTTATTTTAGCCCACCACATAGGTGGTTTTCTAATTAAAACAGTTTTTCCATGGTCGAGTTACTTTTGTTTCATACCGTTATAAGGCCCTGAAAATCAACGCAGCCAGAAACAGCATCTTGTAGCTGTAAATTTAATGCTTTTTACCGTTAGATTGCGCTGAAAAGGTGACACATAAAAAGCAGTCGAAGCAACCCTTAGTTCCCAAGTACTGCAATGACGGCCATATTGTTTCAGAAATGGCATCGGTCAGTAAATTATTTCTGTCAGAATATAAATAATGTTCAGCATTTGAGTTGCATTGTTAGAAGTTGTGGTTGCGTTATCAAATACTAAGTAAATTATTAAAGCCCTACCTAAATGAATGGCTCGCTGCTGTGTTTCTGATGGTTTCCGTAAATATAACGAAAACATTGCAAAAAAGTCGTATCTAATGAACTTCCATAGACCGTTGAACGATGCCATTTCTGAAACAATATGGCCGTCATTGACGTACTTTGGGAAGCAAGGGTTTCTTCGACTGCTTTGAAGACATGGAGGCAGGCAAACTGACAGGTACAGCATACGTTTATATCTAAGGATTCGTTTTTTATCCCACCACATACTAGATGGCCTTTTTCTAATTGAAATACTTTTTTCATTTTTCAAATTAAATTATAAATAAAGGAGTTACATAAGAAATGTTATTAAGTTCTTTAATCAACAAGGAGTACCGCTCGTTCAAATAAAGGTAGACAAACGCTCATAATAATGAAAAACATTGGTAATACTATCTTACTGTTTTTAATCAAACTGAAACAGTCCAACAACACGCTGATTCCCTGAGAAAAAAATATTGCGGTAAGTAAGATTCGAACCTACACTCTCAGAGAGAAACTGATTTCCAGAGATGCGTTCACCGTTCGGCCAGGAATGCTACGTAACACGCAGGCTTATCGCTGTAATTTAAAGAACAAGGTGACGACATAAGGAAGTCAGTACGTCTGATGGCCAACCAGATCGGTGACGATGAAAACGTGACATATGCAGGGAGGCAGGCACGCCGATAATATACGTTTCGATATGTATAGTGCTTGCAAAAGTCTATGTTACTAACAGTGGCTAACCTAGAAAGCTTTTTAATATTTTGAAAATTCTTCTTCTTCCTATTATTATATGCGAGTGGTTACGAATTATGAAAATTCGAATAATTAAAGATAAATGTTAAAACCAAAAAAATCTATCTTAAGTCTTATGGATGTACGTGAACTAAAATTATGAGACAAAATAAACATTTTATGTATAAAGAACTTTAACTCTATAAGAATGCCTTTTTAGAAATACATGTGTGCCTAAAAGGCCTGTATAAAAAGTATTTCTGAAGCCAAATTAACGATTTAACCAAATTTACCTATAACCAACGACGGCTCGTTATAAGGAGCCAATAGGCTACGTCCCTACCATATCAAACCAGCTATGCAAGATTTTTGTATCCGAAGTAAACATTTCTTTTACTTAATTTTCTTCATTTTTCTCATTTTAAAGGCCGGCCGAAGCCCGATTAATTTTTATTTCATGAATATGAACTGTACGATAAGCATTAGTTTACAAGGTCTCCAGTTCCCAAGTGTTATTTTAGTCACATGTATTTGTATTAATTAATGGTTCTCATTAACATTATACCTGCGATTCATCGCGCACTTGTTGGGACGCATTACGCATCCCACATAGACTATGAATAAAATTCACAACAGCCATTTTCTTTGTATTCGGTCAAAGAAAAGCTTGAAATTAGGTAGACCTAGCAATATATTCCCATTATTATATTCTACGCATTACGTACAGTAGCGATGCGATTAATTTGATCGAATTACACATTTAAACAAAAAAATGAAAGTGAGTATTCGATTCAGTTCATTAATTAGACTGTAAAGTTTGGTAAATTGTTCACTGATTCTGATTTTCCAGTCCATATGCGAAACGTTCAGATTTCGAGATGCGTAAAAAATGTATTTTACATTTGGTTTTTTTAAACAAAATTATTTTATTAATAATAACAAAACACTTTGAGCTATTTGTAACGTGCTAGTGCAAATCCTTATTAAAATTCTAATAATATACTCTTAACATTAGAGCAAAAAGTCCAATCACCTGCTGCAAAATATAATTCAATACGCCAAAGCAAAGGAAACCATAAATAAGCAATAAAAGTGAAAGAGCGCAACTAATTTTGAAGAAACGACATTTTACAATACGAAATTATCTGGTGGCATTTGAATCCATGACACAATAGCGTATTTGCAGGGGCGGGCTTAGGTGTGGTTTTTTTGCAAAGGTGTAAGTTATAGCATGCGTTGCTTATAAAATGTTAAAACCCAAAAACATCGAAGGAACCTAAATCAATTCTAAGCTCTCAATCGTCCAAATTTTATAAAGTCCTTAATCACTTATAGCCTTCCGCTGGGTGTGAGAATACAAATCATTATTTGGACCAGAATGGCATACTAATGTGCTATCTTAAGTTACTAATGCAGCGTCCTGGACATTAACACCGAAGAACCAGCGAAGTGGCGCTAAGACAAGCCTCGTTTTGTACCCAAATTCGAATCTACGCGATTCTTTATCGGCCGTAGTTACCGGCCTACACAGAATAGAAAAGTAATAAACCAGACCAGTGTAGAACTGATGATAATCTAAACAGGTTAAGTGAATTCCTAGCAGTACGCATTGTCTGTGCTGCTGCATTTTATATTCCAGCATTAAAACCGAATCTGATAAAGTTGGCTGTGTATTGGTACTAAAATTTATGGCCAGCGCTCGTCTATTTTAAAATACTCGTAAATGGAAGTTGACCGCTTAACAAATTGTTTCAGAACTTACCTAACACGTTACTGGGATAATAAACGCGACAGTCTGATCTACAAATTTCCTTATTTTAAGAGCGGCAGTCATGAAACTGCGACTTGTTAGTCACTACGGTGCCTTAATTTATGCAAACTAAGATTGCTGTCAAAATAGTTCTGCTCAGAATGAAAGGTCAACATCTTCCATGTCTGATGCAGCTTGCTATAATCACATTTATTTACAAAGCTTCCTCCTCAATTCATTCAGTAGTTTCTAGCGTTTGTATATGAATTAAATCTTAAAACATTAATTGGAAAACTTTCTTGATTGCAGTGAATTTTGTAACTGTCAATGTTTCAAAACAACCAGCTCACTCGTCTGTTATACAAAAAGTGATAGTTAAGGTTATTGTTCAAACAACACGAAAGCGGACACAATTTTAGTTAGATTTCGTTTGGAAATCATTTCTTGCAAGACGCAAGTATCTATACTGTGTCAAGTGTATCGAGAAGGACACATGCAGATCACAAACCTGTCACATCCGAGAAAAACAAGAACTTCTGTTAACGACACTAAATCTATAATCTTATCCAATCTGAATCTGTTGGAATAAGTGTCACTTGTGTGAAAACATTTATTCACGATGCATCTCCATACTGAAAAGTATGTGGTGATTGGGTTGCACGTCTCCTGATACATGGAAAATCTGTCATATCCAAGAAGAACACGAACTTCTGTAAACGACACTAAGTCGTTGTTCTTGTCCAATTTAAATCTGTTGGAATAAGCGTCACGCGTGTGAAAAGAGTTATCCACGAAGGATCTCTATACTGAAAAGTATGTGCTGATTGGGTTCCACGTCTCCTTATAGATCTAAAATATATTATATCCAAGAACAAAAACTTCTGTCAACAACACTTAGTTGATAACCTTATCCAATCTGAATATGTTGGAAAAGTCTCAGTTGTATGAATACAAAAGTACTCACCAACGATTTATATACGGAAAAGTATGTGCTAATTGAATTCCACGTCTCCTTAGAGGTCGAAAATCTGATATTTCCAAAAAGAACACAAACTTCTGTTAAGGCACTATGTCGATGACCTTACTAATTTTAGTCTGTCGGAATAAGGGTCATATTTGTGAAAAAAGATTATTCACGAAGGATTTATATACTGAAAAGTAAGTACTAATTGGGCCCAACGTCTACTTACAGGTTAAAAATTTGATATATTCCAGAAAAAAACGAACTTCTGTTAACGACACTAAATTGATTGTCTTATCCAATCTGAATCTGTTGGAATAAGTGTCACTTGTGTGAAAACAGTTATTCACGGTGCACCTGTATACTGAAAAGAATGTGCTGATTGGGTTGAACATCTCCTGATACATGGAAAAACTGTCATATCCAAGAAGAACACGAACTTCTGTAAACGACACTAAGCCGTTGTTCTTGTCCAATTGAAATCTGTTAGAATAAGCGTCACGTGTGTGAAAAGAGTTATTCACGAAGGATCTCTATACTGAAAATTATGTACTGTTTGGGTTCCACGTCTCCTTGTAGATTTAAAATATATTATATCCAAGAAGACATAAAACTTCTGTCAGCAACACTAAGTCGTTGACCTTATTCAATCCTGTATTGTTTGAGGCTTTCGCGGTTACTCGAATTATTCTCCTTAGCATAGAATTTCCGCTTAGACCGCGTAGTATTTGTATATGAACACCCAGCATTTTCTGGCTTAATGTGCCTTGCACCTTGTGAAGTTGAGCAAAAACCCGCGCGATGGCCATGCTCTTTGGTGGCTCGTGTTGTTTGCAACTTTCACTCTGATGATGCAAGCTGCAAGGTCTTGCGAAACGTTAGTGAATATGGATGCACAAACAGCAAAACGGCCAAATCTACCTAAGTATCCTCGTTCTCAAGATACTCAAACAACACGAGCCACCAAAGAGCATGGCCATCGCGCGGGTTTTTGATCGACTTCACAAGGTGCAAGGCACATTAAGCCGGAAAATGCTGGGTGTTCTTATTCAATCCTGTTCAAACCTGTTTCGTAATTTGTAAAAAAATCGTCGGATTGAAATATTTAACAAATTATTTTCTTATTTCCAGAAATTATAGACATACCAGCAGATAAACAAAAAAAAACTTAACGCCTTGATGCTTCACCCCCTTTTATACTTTGCAGGTATCCGATCGATCCATTGCAGGTATATGTAATCAATATTTTTAATGCTAACCTGAAACTGGCATATTTAAGTATACGTTCGTTATTATCAAAAACTAGTTATATTCGCAGTACCATTACTTGGCTTTCATTGTGTAAGTAATTCAGTTACATATTGATACGTAAAGATCGAGATGGTCGCGAGGGTGCTGTTTCAGTTTTTATAAGGAATTCTCTACGATCAATAGTCAATAATAGAACTCGAAGATAAAGTTTAAAAAAATTACATTATCTGGAATGAACTTGCGGATCTAAATGTGGAGGGTTCCATTCTGCTCACGATTGCAAAGCAGAAAAACCAATTCCAATTTTTTTTTTACTGAAAATTTATGAATTTGACGCGTACATCACATTTACATGCATATTTGTAAATATGAAATGATTTTTAAACTTGTGGAAAGATTATGCTTTCTAGATTCCGATGACGTCAAATTAATATCGAAATTATTTAATAGAAATGCTAAACAAAGCGTTTCGGGAAAGTGCAATATACATTTCAACATCAAGGTATTTTGGAAACTATTGCACATAAATGTATACCTTCAGCGTATAAAATGTGTAGAAAAGAATGAAGACTTTTTTAGTGAAAGAATTTTCTGTAATGCTTCTTTGTTGTAAAAAATACGAGCTATTTTCCTCTACATATTTTGCGAAGTTTTGGGAAAATGTATCTTAAAATGGTCTGTCAACTGGCTAAAGTTTAGCCTTCCCCTAAGTACCAACGTCATCCCTTAATTTCCTCAGCAACGTGGTGCAAATCAGTGATCGGTGAGGCGCTACACGCGTATAACTCAAAACACGCTGCGTATTTGTTACAGCAAAAAAGCAATACAGATCATGTTTTCACTTAGTTTTCAAAATACCTCGATGTTGAAATTTATATGGCGCTTTGTCGTTGTGCTTTGTTTAAATAATTGTGCAGTATTTGTTAAAAATGATTTCCAGATTAATTTGACATCATCCTAATCTAGAACAGAAAAACTTTTCACTGCTTTAAAATCATTGAGAAATATTTTAAGATAAGCTTGCAAATGCGATATAAGCATAAAATTCATGAGTTTTCAGTAATAAAACAATTCGGAAATATTGTCTTGGTTTTCTTCAAACGCAAACAGAATGGAACCCTCCATTTAGATTCGAAAAGTTATTCCAGATCATCTACATTTTTTAAACTATATCTTCGATTGCACAACGTATTTCAAATTTATGGTCCCTGATTCTTGACTACAATAAATACCAATGATTTTATCGAACCATAGTATAGCTTAAAAATAAATTTAGTAAATATGCATTTCGTGTGGTTTACAGACAACTATCTACAAAAATGTGGGTGAACTTGAGATATCATTTACTATATTTACATCTGTGCCTAAGCAAATATTTTATTTATAATAGGTAATATCAATACTGATATGCTCTTAAAATCATATCAATCTACTAAGTACGTCATGTAATTTTACGATGCCACAATTTCTGTTGGCAATTTTCCACACCAATCAAAATTGCACAAGATTATCTTTTCGAAGTTGTTTTATCTACTGGTCCTTCTTTGGTAAAATCGTGGTTGATACTGTTGTTACAGATATTCCTAAACGAAATCAAATCATTGCAGTATACCGAGGTTTCAAAAACGTTGACTTGACTTTATTAATGATTTCCACATATTGCCTATGCAACAAATTTACTCTGTTAATTATATTAATGTTAAAGTAAAATGCTTAATTAATTTTTTGACCAAGATTCTCCTTGGCAAACGACTAAAATCACTACAGTCTACACCCTTGGCTAAGAGATAACATTAAGCTAATGATGAAGTTAAGGTACAACACCGATTCGCATTGGGAATACTATAGATCATTAATTAATCTAACAAATGCTACTATAATAAATGAAAAAAATATATATTAATGTGGTCCTATATGATAGTTTTAGATACAAAACCTATATCTAAATCTATTACATCCACACAGAGTCTTGTAGTTGATTGTATCTTATCCTTAATGTATTACTATACGGTGACCCCGGTATAAACTTAACTTAACTGTTTTATTATCTATTTATCAGAAAATGTTATTCTTGATAAAAGTCCCTGCATCTTCTAAAACTCAAAATGCACTTGTCAAAATTTAAATATCTCCTTTCGTATATAGGAGAGATTGCAAAATATGAAAATTGCTTAGGAATAAAGTACCCTTATTTTGTAACACACACAAAAATGTTGTTTAAAAAAGTTGTTCATAATTGAAAAGAGGTTTGAGATGCGAAGTGATAGCCAGTTATTCGGAAAAAAATATGTATTGGCTTTTCCTATTCTTTTCTTACTACCTTGTGTATTAGGTAAAATGAGATATGATAAGGGTATACTGCCGAACCAGAGTTTTGATCACCTAGCAACCAGAAAATTGTGGTAATCGAAATCGGTTTAAAAAACTTATTTCCTTCCGAAATTTCTTCAGCTCTTTAGTTTTCAAGGTCCCTAGATCACGAAAAATATGTTTTCTCAAATCCGTCCGTCTGTCTGCCTTGCTACTACTCAACTATTTGTTGGAGGAGACGATCTTTTGCATTCGGATTATACAGGGTGTCCCGTAATGGCCACTAAAGCTTCAGGTAGCGATATTCCTTGTACAATTCTGAGTCGAAAATCTTAATACGAGAATGTTGGACTGGTCTTTAAAACAGAGGGGATACTTTACCCGAAAAAACAATTGTTTTTATCTACCGCTTGTGAGGGCTCATGAAGACCAAACCAACATTTTCATATTAATATTTTCGACTCAGAATTGTACAAAGAATATTGCCACCTGAAGCTTTAGTGGCCATTACGGGACACCCTGTATATCTATACCGACTATATGTTCGGTTGAATATATACAAAATAAACACATTAAAAAAATAAATTCTGCCTAGTTCAAGTTTTTACCCTTGACAAATAGGCCCAATATACAACGGGGTGGACACCTTCAAAAATTAAATTATTTTTGTCATTTGATATTGTCAATATTTTAGTTTCACAACATCCGCTTGCGAGGAAAGTTCCGAGTAAAGCCCTTTACTGATTTTTATTCCTAATATAACGTATACTGTAAATAACACAAAATTCATTCACTTTAAACGTCCCCTGTTAATTCTCATTAAAATCCGTAAGAAAAATTAAATTCCTACTTGATCTGCAAGTGATGAAATTGAATGTCAGCAAAACCTATCTAGCCAAACAAGGATATCTCTTGCTTTCTATCATTAACATTAGCCAAATTATTTAAATGTTCTAATCCCATTTTTCGAATAACAAAACATAAATTTTAAATGAATTTAAAGTTCACTCCATTTATATCTAAATTTATATTTAGTTTATTTATTTGTATAGCTTTCGAATAACCTTAATCTATAAATGCCAGTCCATAATTTGTCTTGCCTCTGAAGTTTATTAGATAACAGAACTTGTAATTTGATATAATTAAACTTAAAAATATCGGACATAACAATCCTACGCTGTACGATCTGACCGGTTCCGCAGTTGCTTGAAAATTTTGTGTTGGCTATTAATGTAACGTATAGGTACTTTGTGAAATAATACAAGACAGTACCTGTATACAATCTTTAATTTTTTGCAATGTAAATTACCTTCTGGGTTTAAAGCCAAAGCCTCTTACTTTATTGGAAATTTGAGCACCTGTTTTTATATTCACAGTCAAGATGTTTCTACGGTATACCATTATTTTCAGTATTAATATACGAAGTCCTATGATTAGTATCATTGGTATGTATAAAAGTGAACCCTAGCTGCAGACTCAACGAGTTCGAATGCGTCTTGTATTCCCAAAATAATATAATGAATTATAAACAATACGTAGAATAGACCAAAATAAGTTTATTACCTCTATGAATTATATTCTTGTAAATATATCTCTAAACCGAATATATAAACAAATGTGTATGTACCTATATAAAAAATTATTTAACTTAATTTTAATATTTAAATATCAAACCAATTTCAAGCAGTTGCGGTTGCTTACAAAAGTTTAAGGTTGAATAATTAACATTTTCAATCAATCACATTTTACATTTTAACCTGTTATCAAAACAAAACAGTTCTGAAGGTCGTCTCTGGAAATGAGGAAACAGAATTTCAATAAATCAACCCTACTATTGCATATTTCGTGCAGTTACTATTGTTTACAATATCAACTGTAATATTTTTTTTAAGATATGATAAAGTAAAATAACGTTCTGAACAAAGCCAATTTGTAACTAGTTAAAACTAAAACGAAATATTAATTTTATTAGCTTTTTGGTAATATTACACAATTATAAGATACAACTTGATTATTTTTAATAGGTAGTAATTGGACTCCCCTCCATTCAGTCAAACGGTTTTATTAAATATTTACAAGTACAGTTTGGATCTGTTGTAAGAAGCAATCGGATTTCTCCCAAATTGTTCAGCTATAAAATTTTTTTTTGCTTAAGATTACTTCTATTGGTTCGCTTTGTTCATTAATACCTAAACAAATACTTAAATTGATCATGCAAGCTTCAATCTAAAATATGTGATAGATTTTTTTCATTAATCCTATCAGATTTCTAAAGACGATTGCATGATCAACCTATTTTCATTCACGGATTCTCTGACCTTTGAAACTAAATTATTTCACAGAGTTACAGTTAGTGCACTCCTTGGTGTGCCAGACTAAAACCCTATAGGTGGCCTAATCCATTATGATAAAATCGTTGCATAATTGCGGGCTAGGGGCACACCTAATCAAAATATATCGTTAATCTGCCACGAAAAATTAATTACGGGCGTCGATTAAGTTCTCGTGTAACAATCTGTTGCAGCTAATATTCAATTATAATAGATGATTAATTTCTGACATGGAAACTTCTTATTTAACGATTTTAAGCTTATAGTTATTATTCTATTTACTTAAAAAACGTCGTTTTCCAAAAAATTTACATTTTTTATAACATTATTTTCACGTATTACTAAATGAGATATTTGGAAATAGACAAAATTAAATTATTATATCAAGGTGGCACAAATTGTGCATTAATTCTGAAAAATAAATCAAGACCACTGGCAACATCGTTTAAAAACAAGTTTTATCCGGGCAAATTAATAAGTACTAATTAAAAGAGGCGTGCGTAATTTCTACTCCTAGTAAGCGAACAGCCAGGTGCGAACTGGACAAGATTGAAACAAATTTTATTCAAATTTGACTAATTTCACGCCTACTCGTAATCGTTGCGAAACCCGACCGGAATACAAATTAAAACTGTTTACTTAGCAACTCGTGATACGCAGCCTATAATAAAAGCCGGGATATTTATGGCGCAAAAGGAGGACTCCAAAATAAATAATAAACTCACCTTTAAACGTTGCATTGAGACACTCCCAAAAAGAGCTCTGAAAAAGAGAGGAATTTATTGGATAATTAAACCGCAGCGATAATATCGTGCAGTATATTATTTCGCTCATGCCTACGCATTCCTTCGTACCAGCACGACAAAGACATTACATTAATAAGATGGCGGCCGGGAACCCGTTCGAATATTGAGCAGCCTTTTCGAAAATCGGCGATCCGTCTTTGGAGCAAGGCGACCACTTGTGAGGCAGCCCAATAAATATAACACCCGACTTGCAAGCAGTAAAACATTTAAGATCTTTGGAAGTTATGTTGCTGACTGACAAATTGTTCATGCCTAATTAAGCCCGACAAAGGCGTCGATGTCTTTGAACTATTTCAGCTTTGGAAAGTAGGTGACGCTCCATTATCCGTTTGTTTTGCAGTTACGAATGTGAGGAAACTTGAATAAAAGTAATTTTAAAAATGTTGTCCTTAACGCCCTTGAAACATTTTCCCTGGAGCGACCCTCTTAGAAAATTGAAATTTGACAGTAAAATCAAATTTTAGAAGAACCTAAAGATATTAAAATATCTGATTTATATATATATCAAATTTAGAAAAAACACAAACGGCACTTTTTAAACTAACCAGCAATTTAGCGGGGCTGTAGATAACGCAATACTGATATTTCTTGCTACTATAAAAAATAGTAACTCATGATATGCTCGTAGCTAAATTAAAATACTTAGGTTTTCAGGATGTATACGTATACCCCAGCTTTTTCATAGAAAAAAAATTAAAGCGGATAGAAAATGTAAGCATGTATTTTATATATAGCATACTTTATTGAGAACACGTGCCTGATAACGATAACTGAGCTTAGTATACGAAACTAAGTCTTATCCTTGTATTGCGTCGTTCTGAAAAAAATATTAGATTCCAAACGTTTTAGTTATTATAGTGAGCACACAACTTAAACCCTTACAGCTCTGATAATTATATCATCGCTAAACGTTATACTGTAAACTTTACTAATTTCCCTACGTCGCACCGGTTTTAATTAATTTTATGTTATGTATTCACATCATAAGTTACTTTTCAAAATGTTATGTTCACTTAAAATAGATATGTTTCTTCTTTATTATTATCTAAAGCAACGAGAATGTTGGAATGATACTAAAACCTTGCCTTTTGTATAGGTCTATGCAATAAATATTATTCTAACTGTTGTTTTATGGGCTTATGATGTACAAAAACAACTTCTGTGTACTGTTACGTTAGGTGTTAGGTGTTTAATATGCATGCATTTTAAAATCACTCGCGGGGCTTAAAACGCTCGCTCACTCGCGTTTTAACTCGACCCCACTCGTGACTAAAGACTAGCTTTACGCACTTGTATCGTAAATTACTATAATCTCACAGTAGCAGCAGTGGAACTTTTTAGGAAAATTTCAACTTTTCCAAATCAATTTACAGCAATTTTAGTTGGGAAATTACATACTTTTCTACACTTTATTAAAACAGTAAAAAATAGAAATACTTAGCGTTTATTGATATACAAAATTGATTCTTTACAAAAAATATTGTGTCTCCCACGTGCGAAACCTCGATTATTCCACCACTCGACGAATTGCTGACTTCGGTAATTCAAGTCGTGCTGGTAGACAAATAACTATTATGGCATTTCATATAGTAATTGCTACCGAAAAAAAAACTAGAACAAGATATTTTTGGCTGTATGAATCTGAACTTTAACTGGCAACAGAGATGCAAATAAATTTGAAATATTTTCCAAATGCCACTTTCAATACTGCCTGCAACAAGTTCAGTTTCAAAAGTTAGGATTATTTTTTTCTTGTATTGTAGTTTTTTATATTAAAATTTGATAGGACACATGACAGGTTTGAATTATTCACATGACAGTCAAATTCATTTCATCACGTAAAATAATAACAATTCCTGCCTTCTAGATTTAGAACTTGGCCTAGTTTTGTTTTGTAGCAATACATTTCTACATTCAAAATCGTTGAGTAAATAGTATTTTACAACACAGCAACCATTGCAGCATAGCAACAACGATTCGTTTTACGTTTGGCAATATTGAAGTGTATTGTCATATTCTAAATTAGCAGGCAGTTAGCAGCAATAGTGGTAATATTGGAGCATTTAATTATTTTAATCATCTATGATGTCTCGGAATATGTTGCGATCGTTCATTAGGCTATTTTTAACGAACATATTTAGAATTTAAATTACTGGGACTGCTGTGATTGTGCAAAACCAATTTTACACCATGCAAATTAAAGACTAGTGAATTCAAAATTTTTTTAATTTCAAAGATAGTACTGTGTATACAACCAAGAGCAACACTCTTTTAATCTATTGCATAGTTGCATAACAATTTTTACGGATGATATAATAAACATTTATTAGCATATGATCAATTTTAATTGTGAAAGACTACTAAACATGAAGAAATAAAGTGGATTTTGGTTACCAGTTGAAATTGCTTACTGGTACCTTTTTGAATTATTTTCTGTTATTGCATCATTATTTGCAATTATAACTGATATCGGAATACAAATTGGCATCACAGTAGAATAGAGACACCTTGATCGTGATATCAAATTAATTCGCGGTTTTATTCGCGGTTTTCGCGGTTTTATTAGCGGATTTCGCGGTTTTATTCGCGGATTCGCGGTTTAATTCGCGGATTTCGCGGTTTTATTCGCGGATTGACCTAATTAATTTCGCGGATTGACCTAATTAATTTCGCGGTTTGATCTAATTAATTTCGCGGTTTGATCTAATTAATTTACATATGTGCTACTGATTAAATTACGCATTAGATTTTTTAATTTGCTTCTGGAATTACGCGTCGGACTTCGGCGGCCATCTTGGATTTCTGGCGGGAATATTTGAAATTTGAATTTTTTCCGATTTTTTTTCTAAGTTCCATTATTTGAATTTTAAACTTCCCGGGTGTCAGCAGCCATCTTGGTGCGCGCGCACTTCTCACGGCGGTTGTTTTTAATTTTGAATTTTCGCGGAAATATTTGAAATTCAAACTGGTGGATCTATCTCGCTCTTCGAAGCTGCTGTCTCTGTCTTGCATTCACTCGCGGAAATATTTAAATTTAAAAAAAGCTATTTGCGTCGGACCCCCAGTGGGATTCGAACCCTCTACGTTTGCATACACATTGGGCTCACATCGATCGATGCCGCTAGACCACGGAGCGCTACGGGATTTAAAGGGTTTGAAGGAAACGCCATTTCGCAGCTCTACAGTCACGCCGCTCGAATTTTAAACAACTTATTTTTTCGAAAATTTAAATTTTAAGAACTGAAATGTGTAGCTTGATGTGATTAAAGGTATATGCAATTTTTAAAAAATTGACTTCGCCCGCGATTTCGTCATAATTAATTATTTTATTTTTATCGTTAGGCCCGGTATTACAAAACAGCCAGTGAAAGTTTGCACTTCGGATTCTGCGAATATAGTCCTGAAATAGTTTTAAAATATACTCAAAAATAAATTACTTATTTTATATAGCGAGATCATAATTACGCGGCGGTTATTTTCAATTTTCAACATAAAATGTGTAATTATTCGCAATGGTTTTTGCAGCACAGACAATGGAATTTGCTATGATATCACCGACTCTGTAGAACTTTCTATTTCGTCATCCTCAAATGGCTTAACCGGTCGCATATTTGAGTTCGCTAGATGGCACAACGCGGACCTGGAATGCCGGGCTCTGATTGGTCGCCAACTTCGTGTCCTTCTTGAATGACGTTTGAATTTGAACCGATGATTCTTATTAGTTTTAATTTTATTGTAATCTTTTTTTTACTTACGTAAGTGCACTTGTTGCATATTAGCACCAATAAATATCTATCTATCTATAGATAAACAGACAAGATTTACCCTGTTTTTGGTGTTAAGAAATCATCCGATTCAGAAACTACTTAAGCTGAATTGTATGAAACAATAAATAAGTAGTTATACTTATTTATTATTTTGAATTTCGTTGTCTTTTAATACGTGTTGGAGTCGCTGCTTATATTATTTTCTTGCAAAGCTACTGCAGTTTGTGTTGATGTACTTTAAAAGATCTATGAAAATTTATTTTTGTTATAACCTAAATTTTGTTTTCAATTGTATTATGTTCATATTAAGTAGAATAGAGACACCTTGATCGTGATATCAAATTAATTCGCGGTTTTATTCGCCGTTTTCGCGGTTTTATTAGCGGATTTCGCGGTTTTATTCGCGGATTTCGCGGTTTTATTCGCGGATTTCGCGGTTTTAATTTTAATTCGCGGATTGACCCAATTAATTTCGCGGTTTGATCTAATTAATCACATATGAAGTTTGATATGTAATTTACATATGTGCTACTGATTAAATTACGCATTAGATTTTTTAATTTGCTTCTGGAATTACGCGTCGGACTTCGGCGGCCATCTTGGATTTCTGGCGGGAATATTTGAAATTTGAATTTTTTCCGATTTTTTTCTAAGTTCCATTATTTGAATTTTAAACTTCCCGGGCGTCGGCCATCTTGGTGCGCGCGCACTTCTCACGGCTGTCGTTTTTAATTTTGAATTTTCGCGGAAATATTTGAAATTCAAACTGGTAAATCTATTTCGCTCTTCGAAGCTGTTGTCTCTCTCTTGCATTCACTCGCGGAAATATTTAAATTTAAAAAAGCTATTTGCGTCGGACCCCAGTGGGAATCGAACCCTCTACGTTTGCATACACATTGGGCTCACATTGATCGATGCCGCTAGACCACGGAGCGCTACGGGATTTAAAGGGTTTGAGCGGTGTGCCATCCCGCTTGAGTACCGCTATGCTGTCATATTATAAAATTATTTATTTCCTGAAAATTATAATTAATAACAGATGAACTGCATTGTGCATAATTTAGAACCATAGTAATATTTTTAAAAGGCGAAATAATTATTTTAGTCCCTTATATAAATACACGCATTCTGACTATGCTAGCTTTCTCTTTCAAAGTTTTGACGTCATTGCATAGCGGGCTGTAAATTTTAACCGACAAAATACATTGTTACCGGGGGATTGTATCTGCTGGAGTTTAGACTTTTTATAATAGAAATTAAATAAATGAACTGAATCACTCAAATGGGTTATAACGCTCAGGATCAAGCGGTCTCTATTTAATAAATGTGTTTTACAATCAACCATTGTTTTATTTGCAGACGGTATAGAAAATCTATTTTATTTTAAATAAACGTTGTACCACACAACCTATTTTTCAAAAATTTAGATTATAAGAATAGGGAATGTTTAGCTTATTGTGTTTAAAGGTTGGTACAATTTAAAAAAAAATTAGATTTGCAACAGCTTTTGCTGTAATTAGTGCTTTTATTTTTATAATATGAGTGACGTGTATGCGTGGATTAACGATATTTCCATCGTTCTCTGCCTGCTATATAGATGGAAATTTCCTCTCGAGTTCTTGGTCAATCGAATATATTCCGGCGAAATGCTGTAACATATTTAAATTTATGTTGCTATGCGTGCTTACAAAAAGACGTTATGGAGCAATCAATTAATTGATCTAATTAAATTCGCGGTTGTCAAATAATATCAAATTTTAAACTTTGAACACAACAGTTTTAAAATATTGCTCGGCTAACATAAAGAAGATATACGTATTGCTTGAGTAAGAAAGAGATAAACATAGTAGCAAATATTGGAGAAGGCTTGCCTAATTTTAATTATGACATTTGTCAACTAAACATGCCTAGTACTAATAGAAATAATTACTTTATTTTTATAATCTGCTCTTTTATAATATCGCTGCGGAACTTACGAGACGTTCTTTATGTTTACTTTAGAAACCCTTAACCCTTTTCATTTAAATCGCGAAATCCGCATAAATATATTACTATAAAAAATCGCGAAAAGTGTTGAGTAAATAAATGCAACGCATTGTAAAGCCGTAAAACTTTTAGTTATTGTACGTTTACAAGATGGGTCTTTTGACAAAGTGGAAGAACCAAACTATGCTATTGTAAATGTACAGATTTTTCACTGTCAATTTGTATATAACAACTTAATGTAAATTGGTATTTGGAACATTTTAACGAAAACAGCGACTTCTTTCGGCATAAACTGTTTCTTCTCACTACGGAACCCTATTTTATAAGTAAACGTCTGAAATTGTGTCATTATATCGATAAAAACTGCATTTTAGTTTAAAAAATTCCAATATAAATGCAAACGGACGAAAAATAAAAACGCAATTAACCACAAAGTAACATAATTTTGAATAAAAAAACACAATTTCGTTGGAAAATGTTCTGTTTCACTTAAAATTTTACAAAAACTGACATCATGTCACTTGAAATTATACAAAAAACGACATTTTTATCCAATAGCGATAAAAAAATACGCCGGTTCTCACATAAATTTAGAAAATCGACAGCATCTCCCATGAAAATTTATAAAAAATCGGCATCTTGTCACATTAAATTCTGTAAAAACGACAAAAACAATATTTTTTCACAACTTTCATTGAAAATAGTAAAATTTTACGAAAATACGTCTGTGCTGACGACAAATGAAAATAAATTTGAATAGAAACACGCAAAAATTACGAAAAGACGTTGTGTTGACCCCAAAGTAACAAAAATTTGAATAAAATCACACAATCATACAGGCATCTCACATAAATTTTCGCAAATATCAACATCATGTCACATAATTATACAAAAACTGTCATCACGTCACTTGAAATTATACAAAAAAACGATATTTTATTCAACACACGGATGAAAATTGAACAAAAATCACGCAATTACAAGCCATCTCACATAAATTTTCACAAAAATCGACATCATGTTACATAAACTATGCATAATTTTGCAAATGTTTTACACTTTTTATAAAATGCATCGCTCAAAATTAAAAGAAATAGCAATTTCGTTGAAAAAATCTACTACCAACAAGCCATCTCACATAAATTTTCACAAAATCGACATCATGTCATATAAATTATACAAAAACTGTCATTAAAACACTAAAAACAATGCTTTAATGGTTACAAATTGACAGTGAAAAATCTGTACATTTACAATAGCATGTTTGGTTCTTCACTTTGTCAAAAGACCCATCTTGTAAACGTACAATAACTAAAAGTTTTACGGCTTTACAATGCGTTGCATTTATTTACTCAACACTTTTCGCGATTTTTTATAGTAATATATTTATGCGGATTTCGCGATTTAAATGAAAAGGGTTAAGGGTTTCTAAAGTAAAACATAAAGAACGTCTCGTAAGTTCCGCAGCGATATTATAAAAGAGCAGATTATAAAAATAAAGTAATTATTTCTATTAGTACTAGGCATGTTTAGTTGACAAATGTCATAATTAAAATTAGGCAAGCCTTCTCCAATATTTGCTACTATGTTTATCTCTTTCTTACTCAAGCAATAC
>CALNHX010009444.1:0-49849 GCA_940337035.1 Agriotes lineatus
TCATAAATTCCAATTACCCATATTTTGGTGCATCTCCAGATGCAGTTGTACAATGCGATTGTTGTGGTATGGGTCTTCTCGAGGTGAAATGCCCATATTGTGCAAGACATAGTGGTGTAATTGAATTGATGGAAGAGAAAAAGAATTTTTTTTTTAAGTTTAAGGATGGTGAAGTGACAGTTTTAGAAGACCATGCCTATTATTATCAGGTGCAAATGCAACTTGCTCTTACGAAAGTAGATTATTGCTATTTACTTGCGTGGAGTAAGGAAAACTGTGCTTTCATCAAAATCCAATTCAACAGCGTATTTTGGGAACGTGAAAGCGAAAAAGCAAAAAATATGTTTTTTAAAGTACTTTTTCCTGAGGTACTGGGAAAGTTTTTTACAAAAGCGGAAACAAAAGCAGACGAAGCAGAAGTAGAAAAGCAGGACAATGACTGGGAAGATGCAAGATGTCCTGTAGAGTTATATGATGAAGTCGTTCTAACATCAGAGGACGAAACAAATGGTGCTGCAGAATTGCTACAAGCCGATCCAAATAAAGTTTTGTATTGTGTGTGTCGGCAAGAAGACGATGAGAAAACGCCAATGATAGGGTGCGACTCCGGGTTCTGTAAAATCGAATGGTACCATTTGAGTTGCCTAGGTTTAAAAACAACACCCGATAATAATCCGTGGATTTGCAAGTTTTGCAAATAAACATTTATAATTCTTTCTTTAGGTGTAACATACAGATTTTATGAAATGTAATGCTTTTTTGTGAGCTAAGTAATATGTAAGGTATTATAATAGCTATTATATTAGTATTTATTTGTTGGAATTAAATAAAAATAATTTGCTTTTAACAGTTTTTTATTTGAAATATTTAGTCCAGTGGAACAATTCCAGGACACAAATTTAATAATACTGAACAAACCACTACTATTTTATCAATAAATGCAAAATCATCGTCCCCCTTCTTCAGGGCTACTAAAGGGAAAATTTCGTGCAATATTTTAAATTTTAATTTCAAAAGCCCTATCACTCTCTCGATGTGAATTCGTACGCTTGCTAATTTCCTTGTCGATTCTACCTCTAGAGCATTCAACTGTTTTCTTTTTTTTTAAAAAGCAGGGCACTGTACTTCTGCACAATAGATTTTAACTGAATCTTCTATGGTAAAACCTCGATCAGCTACGACTAAGTCGCCCGGCATTAATTTGTCAAGAAAGCCACAGGTTTCAGTGATAAATTTATCACTTGCGCGACCCCCATACGCATTTGAAATAAACATTATAACTCCTTGCGGAGTAATGCCTATTAAAAATTTCATCGTGTGATGGTGCTTATAATGAGACCAAGTTTTTGCAGCTGCCTCTAGATTTGAGGGTTTCTCAATAAAAACCTCGAAACAATCAATTATCACTCTAGTGCGTAACTTAAAAACATTTTTAAATGAACTGGGCATGTTCATTTGTATATCCTCTCTGCTTGGCCATTGTATAAAACACTTTAGTCTGCAATAAAGAATTTCGACAACCCTTTCAAATGTTCGTGCCGCTGTTGTACGGTGGCACTGAAATCTACTGCCCAGATCAGTAAACGCTAAATTTAGCCTTAATTTCATTAAACCTAACACTAATTGTTGAAATTTTGTCAAACTGCCTTGTCCTGAAAGGTAAGGCTCTACTACTTTATAGACATTTTCTAAATATACATATTCAGGAAATCCTGTATAATATAATGTATTACTATCACTATTTTTGAAATAGTCCTGGTCCAACTTATATTTTTTTAATTCCTCCCTTAACGAATAAATTTCGTCATTTGCTTTACGAAGCCCAAATTGAAGCTGCTCGTGGGTGATCTCCGCTGGAACATCAACATCCATACTTTCTTCTACGTCTTCTGGTGGATTAATAGGTATTTGTTTAGTCTGTAATCAATTAAAACTGTAATACCTACTTTCAAATATAAAAAGTATAGCATTCAGATTCAGTACTAACATGCACAAAATCGAGCACTAAAATCAATCGATACATACCTTAGCATCAGGATCTTTCAGTCTTTTAAATCTAATTGTTGATTTCACCTGGAGGGATGTTGTGTGGCCCATACATTTTGTGGGTACCCAATCGGGGTTGTCTTGGTCAAACAAAGAAGCCGGTTTTCCTGAAGAGGAAGTCATTTAAATTACAAATTCGAAATTTTTAGCTACTACTCACTATTTCTCACCAGAATGAAAATGGAGTGAACATACACGACCATATTTAAGTTTTGATTCTGCCAAATCGTCTCTCTTGATTGCAGCAATCCATTTTTTTCTCCGTAACTGCAAGAGTTTGGAAACTTTTCTGCCACTGGTGAAAATTGAAGGAATTCTGTAAAAAATATCAAATCATAATAAAGAAAACAATACAGATCGTGAAATAAACTATTTAATTTATATATTTACCTAAAGAAACGAATCAATGGTGCATCCCTGGCTGCATTACTACCACACTTTACCACCATACAGAACGAAGGCATTTTAAAAACTGAACAAATAAACACTTATGGCAATAAAAATATTTAAATAATCCTTTGGCAGCCAATTCTAATTAAAAAACTAAATATTTTTGCAAGTACAGCACTCCGAAACTACGGTTACCGTAATGTTTACATTAAAATTTTAGGTTATTTTACCTCCAACCCAGTGTTGCCGTTTGTACGATTTAAAATTATGGGATATGCCAGACAAAATTATCAGATTTTGCTCTAAATTATGTTAACACTTGTAGATGGCAACGCAAGCAGTTTTTTCGACTTATCCACCATTTAATTGAAATCAACATCGCGAAATTAAACATAAATTGTGCTTGTATGATAATAGATGTCGCCAAACTAGATCAACACACTAAAGTGTAAGGTACCGCCATTAGTGATTTCTTTTATATCTATCCTTGTCGCACAATTTTCTCCAACTGGGGATAAAAACACAATCTAACAAGAATTTGACTTTACAGCAGTGGCATTACACCAAAAAGAAAATCCCCAAAAACTAGTATCTTCTTTATTGCACTTGGAAAATGCGTATTTTTTATCTTTATCTCAGAATTTTCTCACATTCTCACACGAGGAATGGAATAGCGGTACCTTACACTTAGTGTATTAATTTAGTGACCATATACCTGTACATAAGATACTATAGGAGGTCGTAGAGTCCCTGTATATAGGTTACTAAACTATATATAGGATCTCTAGGTCGCCGCTGCCCGGGCCCCGGGCCCTCTATTGTGAAGCAAACAAAGGTGCTAAATAGGTTTCAAAATATGCACACAAAATTTGACAATGACGATACGAGATCGCGTATTTAAATGTTAGAAGTTGGAAAAAGCCTACGATACGATAATAGAGAATAAATTATCCATGACAATAAAATTATGTTAAAATTGATAATTATGTTACTTTATAATTTTTTACCAGAATGCCGAACCAATTATGTTAGAATCTGATAATTATGTGACGATCGGCAACACTGCTCCAATCTCGAATTGTGGTCACGTGATGCACGACGCCTAGTAATATTTCTGATTGTTAGTGGCAAAGTAGATATTTTTCTAGAAATTCTCACCTGTAGTTTAATAAAATGTAATAAAAAATGCCTACTAGTAAACGCTACGTCAATTGTATCCAACACAGTATTTGTATAATATCCTTAAAAGTTGTTATTTACATTTATGACAGATGGGAGGTAAATGTCACACCCTTAACCTATTTGTTTTAGTAACTTTTTGTAAGTACATTCCTAGACAAAGATAAATTCTGGAAGCACACTCTTGAAATTTTGGAAATCAAAGGCCACTTTGTGTTTTTATGTTTACTGAACAGATTATACCTTTAGTTAACCCGAAGAATTTTATTGAAAACCCGAAGCCCGAAGAATGATTGCCAAACCCGAAGTCTTCGGGTCAAAATGACAGTGTTGGCAACCCTAGTTTCCGTTAACTCCTTCCTGGTACAAGATGGCACGACGCCGAGTTTGCTGGCGTCGGGTTTGCAGGACAAACAGACGTGATGCATCGGGCCGGGCTAGTTTCAGGCCCCTAATGTCCGCTAGGCCGCCTCTGTTCAGGCCCATTTCTTCTTCGTACAAAACAAATCAGTTCTCGATTCTGTTGTAGATAAAGTATTGTACGATACACATGCTTAAAGCATTTTTAGTCACTCGCAGGGCTTAAATCGCTGGCTCACTACTGATTTAACTCTACCCCACTCTTGACTAGACTAGCTTTACACACTTGTATCGTAAATTACAGCGGGCTCAACCATAATGCACTAGCTCCGCCATAAGTGCTTAGCTACCGGCCTAATGTCATGAATAGTTATTTGTTCAATCTCAAAAATTGTTTCTCAATTTTAGTCTAATAATTTATTTACAAAATTTTTTTTTCCCTGTCAAAGAATCTTCTTTGAAGTTTTTATCTGATTTTAGAGAAACAAAGTTTTTGTTGTGTATGATCTGATTTATGAATGTTAAAAACATAGCTTACCCACCGACTTATATCTACATTTGTAAAAATATTGCCCATGTAACTATTTGTATTGTTGGTGATTGTATTGTAATGTTTCTCCCCCTTACTAAGGGCGTCAAAGATTTACCTTTCGGGTTAACCTCATATCGGAAAAATACGTTCACTCAAATACATATGCGATTAGGAAAACACCAGATAATTACCAAAAATATATTATGTTTAGCTATAGATATAAAATAAGCATGAATTCAAACTAAATCTAAATTGTACATTATTTAAAATTAACATATTCTTCTAGAACTGTGTTTCTAGTTTCTCGGGTAAATCTGCAACCCAATGCACCGGTGAGCAGTGCAGGCCCGTTTGGTTAGTCGGCAGGCAGGATCGGCGACAGCTTCGGAGGTCGGGCTAAGTACATATTTTAGCCCGTAGGTTGGATGTTCCTTCACGTTTGACCTTCTGCTCAGCCGTTGTTTTGGTTAATTGTGCTGCAATTATCATTTGAATTTAACAACTTTAATGGTTACCTGGGGGTGCTGTTGGTGCCTAAATACTTGTGCAAGGGTTGCTGGTGCCTTACGGGGGTTCTCAATTGATCTTGAAGTGATTGCCATGCCAAATCTTGCAGATGCAGCAACAGGGCTCTAGCCGCTCACAAGTGGTGTAGATGCTGCGATTCCTACAGGTTCAATTATTAGTAGATTGAGGTTATGTGATGTATTCAACACATCGAAGTGCCGGGATTTGCACTTATTAATTAGGCAGTCAGAGATGACTTTTAAGTGGTTAGCCCTGCAAGACAGTACAGCAAATCAAGGCAGGGTTGTAGCTTCAGGGATTTGATTTCCCAAGAAAGTGCAACAATCAAGGTCAAATCAAATTCTAGTGGCTTTGCTTTTACGGGTGCGGTACAGAAACTTTCAACTTCTTGGGCTGACAGTACAACACGCCATTTCCCATGAACCCGGGACTGGCAAGGGTTGGAGGTCTACTCTGTTAGACAGTACAGCATGTCAGACCGGAGGACCCAGGTGGGAGAGGGATAGTTGAGAGGATAAATCTCAAGTTGGGGACTGGACAGGTAATCTCAAGAGACTTGAACTGGCAGTGTAATCTTTTATACTTTTTCTGCCGCGTTATCAGGGTACTTGTCCTAGCTTTTAGTGGAGAGGAAAACGATACCGTCGCTCATACACCGCAACTTTGCGTATAGCGGGTGTCTTCGTGTTATCGTAAACCGCGCGCTGGATAGATACAACGCTTGATTAGGCGATGTATCAAATTTAAATACATTTTATTTACCTATAATTAAAATTTGATGCAAAAGCTAGCGTTACAGTATTATACTGATTGATTGTTGTAGGTTTAATGCCTAATAGAGTACTGGAGTATTATAGCAGTAGCTTGTACAAAACAAACACATAACCAAAACCCTTTTCTTCAAAATATTTACTTAAATATAGTATGACAGAGAATTAGAAAGTACAACACATGTAAGCGTAATATTAATAAAAATCTTCTTCCACAGATTTCAATCCCTGCTGGTTCTTAATCTGATCCTGATTATTGTACATGTCAGCCACCTGCTGTGCTGAGGTGGCATCTTCAACACCTTTGTCATCTCTAACCCGTACAAATCTGGGAAATCGTAGCGATATACCTTTTTCCGGATCGACCTAAAAAGTTTAAAATTAACTTTACACAGCTTACCTGGAACTTTAACACAAAACTTACAATTCCAATTGCTGCCCTGTGTGCTGGTGACAGAGACAGATCGGCGCACTTGATCTCCCACACCTGGACAACATCAAACCAGTGATCGGGTTCATGAGAGGAGTCGTATCTGTAGTAGGATTTTGGTTCTGAAATTAGGTGGCTTTTGAAAAATTCAGTGTGGGTTTGTAAGGCTTCATCACTGAATCCAGTTCCAATCTGTAAAAAACAAATTGAATTAGGATAGGTGGGTGTACAGAGTACAAATATGCTAAAAACGTTTAATGGACGTGGCAGACGAGGCAAAAAAAAACAAGTTAAAACAAACCTTGCAAATGCTCTGATACTCTTCATTATCTTTATCATAGCAGGCAAGAAGGAAGCCTCCGTATGTGCCCGTCCGCTTGCCCCTTCCCAGGTAGCCCCCGATCACAGCAACGTCCAGAGTGTCACCCACTCCCTCAAGGTAGTCCTTCTTCAGCTTCAACCAGTTGTGAGACCGCTTGGCTATTTCATAGGTGGCATCCGCTTCCAGCGTTTTCACCATTAGCCCCTCGCATTTACCTACAAAAATCCAACATTGATCACCCTAATCAATTCCATGCCCCGTACTACCTTTAACGCTTTCTTCTAGAAATTCCTGGACCTCTTCCATGGTGCTCGTGTCCAGCGCTTTGGCAAACCACCACTGCCCTTCAGCCTCCCGGAAGTGCTCCTTGAGCAACGATCGCCGTTCGGCAAATGGCTTCCGCACTAGCGGCTCGCCATTGAGGTACAGCAGATCGAACATGAAGACGCAGACCTGCACCTTGATGTCGCCTTCGTTTGCATCCTGCAGAAAAGTGTTTGTAGAGTATCCTGGCAAATGGCTATTTCTGGTATTATGGGTTTTACAGGGGGAGGGGAAAGACTTTTGAAAGATGGAAAAAAAAAGAATTACTGCGATAAAAAAATTATAGCCACACCAAAGCAGCAGGCTGTCGAACAAATCATAAGTTTGACATTTTCTTCCTCTTGACAGGTGGTTGAAATGCAACTTTTGAAAAAGTATTTTTTTCCCGGATATATATACATAAGGTATTTTTAGTGAAGACAACAACCAGATTTAGGTGTTCTATTTCACCACCTGATGGCGCCAAAAACCAAACTCCTATAAGGTCACTAGATTAATACACTAACAGCCGGTCTTATAAAGACCACTAATCTGAGGTTAGCTTTAAATCGCTGTTAAAATAAACAAAAGTGCATTAAAACCTAAGTGCTTATGACATTTTATTCATTAGTAAACAAATTTTGATGCACTTTTGTTTATTTTAACAGCAAATTAAAGTTAACCTCAGATTAGTGGTCTTTATAAGACCGGCTGTAAGTGTGAGGTACTGCCGTTCCATTTCTCACGTCAGAATGTGAGAAAGTGTGAGATAAAGATAACAAATACAAATTTCCCAAGTGCAATAGAGAGGTGTAATAGCACTGCTGTAAAGTCAGGAATGTGTTAGGTTATGTCACTTAGTATTAGTGTAATTGTGTGACAAACGCCAGTGACGTTTGTCAAACAATTCAGCAGACAATGATTTTTAGATTGTTTTTATCCTCAGTTGGAGATGATGCGACAAGGATAGATATAAAAAATCACTAATAGCAGTACCTTACACTTTAGTGTGTTGATCTAGTGTGCTTAAACTCGTATGAAATTATCACCACAATATTTTACAATAGAAATGATATAGAATAGCCGTATATAGTTTCACTCAATTTTCCAATTTTATTATGATTTTGACTATATTGCAGCAGTTATTTTCCCGTCCCAGAAAAAATACTGTATTATGTGGGAAAAAAGCAAGATTTTAGCTCTTAGTGCGCTTGTCTCTGTAATGGTTTGGTTTGTGTCACCTTCGCAGTTAATAATCACCTTGGTATTTAACCATTATTCTGCTAGGAATAAAACTAAACTGTATCTCTTACATTGTAGTAGGTATACATATATATAATCTATTTCTCATCTACTGTTAGAGTGGCTTCAAAGCAAGAAGTACATAGGCGTGGCTACAGTTATGCGCCAATATACGGTATGAGTGGCGTAGCAATAGGTATTTTTAGGGAGGCACATTAAAATTCCCATTTTAAAGGAAAACTTTTCATGCTGATTTTTTTTGTTTGGTTTCAAATGCTAAATAAATTAGCATGTCATAAGAAGTACAAGCTCTACTAGAAGCTCGCGAGGCCGCCCTCCGCTAAACGCTTTCCGCGGCGGGAGGACTCGCCGTGCGTCACCCGCTCTATTCCGCGCGAGGAATTATTACTAAATTTGCCCGTTTTGCTGTGAATTTTTGCCAAAGCTGTGCATGGAACTTCGCTATTTGGTCGTGGCAGCATTTTAGACAACAGCTAGGAATCTGGCAGAGGGCGCAGGTCAAAGGCTCTTGAATACGTGTGTGACCTGAGAAAGTTCGAATATGGTGCTACGGAAAATAAATGACTAACCCCAATGTGTCATGTAGCTACCAGACTGTAAGGTGCTCGCCCAAACCCCTTTTTGATATTATTAACGGGTTAATAGTCATGGAAACATGTAAACAAAATGACACGACGAACGGCAATGAACTGAATACAACCGCGGAAATCACCTTGTTGAACGTAATGGACTCGTCCGGACGTTTCTAGCGTTCTGCGCATCGATGACGCGGTGTACTTTACAAAATGAAAGACTTCTAAGTGTAGAGGATTAATTTATTTCTTAAATATTACATTTTCCATTTATCTTCCTTCACCATTTTTTTCCATTCCTTTCTGTTTCTTGCTAAATTCTCGGCTTGCTTCCATGATACATCCCTGTTATTTATAGTCCGGTCAAAATAGACATTCAAGGTTACAATAATTTGCAAGAAGCTGAATATTGGTACACGTGTTGAGAACACCATCATAAACAAATTGTGAAAAGTCCCCATCGATACCACGTGTGCAAAAAAAATTATTCAAGGTCAAAGTTTGCGAAAATGGGTTTTTTGCATTTTTCAGCCAAACTGTCAGTTTTATCATAAAAATATGTCGGACAAAAATTGTAGATCATGCAATTATCTATAAAACTTGTTCTTACACTTTTTTCCTAAGAATTACCATATCTGAGATATAGCGATTCTAAAAGTTGAAAGAGTCGTGTTCTCCATAATATGCACACGTTTCCACGCCACCTGTGAGGTAGTGTACTTGGCTCGTTTTTTTTAACGTGGTTTCCCCGGTAGGCCTATTCCATGATGTAATTATGTAATGGAACTTCAAGTGTTGTCTTCTCTTTCTTCTCGTTTTCCTTCTTCTCATTCTCCTTCTTCTTCTTCTCATTTTTCTTCTTCTCATTCTCCTTCTTCTTCTTCTTCTTTTTCTTCTGCTTCTTCTTCTTCCTGCTGGGTGCAAGTGAATTGTTGTAACAGCGAAGCATCA
This sequence comes from Agriotes lineatus, assembly GCA_940337035.1. Lineage (NCBI taxonomy): Eukaryota > Metazoa > Arthropoda > Insecta > Coleoptera > Elateridae > Agriotes > Agriotes lineatus. The sequence continues at coordinate 9,647 of CALNHX010009444.1, forward strand.
GTTGTCTCGTCGCTGATGTCGTAAGAATCCTCTTCTGTTGGAGATTCAACATTGGAGCAGGACTGGCCTTTTTGGAGTAACAATTTGAATGATACCCATTATGCGAAGCGTGTTATGATCGTCTAGCGTATTTACATTTATATCAGCATTGTCTGCAACATATTGAATAAACGTGCCAGTTTCTGGTGGTAAGATATGAGGTGGTTGATGAAGAACTGTAGCTGCTTCGTACATTACAGTATCATTATAAAATGCACACAAACCGAAAGATGAAAAAATGTGTATAAGACGTTTTGACCCACATCGTCGATGGAAAAAAAAGAGAGACCCAATTGTAATTTGGACTTAAAAGACCGAGGCCGAACAGCAGTCATAATACTATGGTTAATGTTTGTACAAACTAATTTTAAATGTTCAAAATTTAATCGGTTATTTTTTAAAATAACTTGCTCCAAAAAATAAGTTAGTGACTCTGGAATATTACTGTTAATATTTTCAAACATACGCCCTGGCGGGGGGTAGTTAGAATTATTGACTACTACAGATTGAATATCTTCTCGAATAATTGCTGCCGCAGTTTCCAGGACCCTAAATCACTTTTCTTTTTCATTTGAAATTTTTTTGTCATACCAAGCTTGATTATGAATATCATAATGATTATCAATAAAACATACGAATGTTAAATTTCCCGATTTTTCAGTTATAATAATTTTATCACCATACTTCAACTTTAATCGTATCTTAATGGTTCTGTTATCTAAAGTTGAATTTTCGCAAATATTTTTTAATTCTTCTAATGTAAACTGACAATCATCGCTATTTTCAATGTAGGTATGTAAATATTTCTTCCATTGCAAGATTCGTAGCTTCATCTTCAGGACGACCGACTTTACCCCCAGTGGAAGGTCTCAAGAAGGAAATGTAGCAATCATTATGATACTTAGCCTGAGCAGCAACTAAATCATATCAAATTCAATGCGAGCAGTAACAGCTTTTGCTACAACATCAGAACGAGTCTGAGCTACTTTCAGAACAGATTCTTTGAATGAAAGTGTAGCAACTTTACAAATTCTACGCCGGTATTTCATTACTTTTTTCTTTTCATACTCTTCATTCAATTCATCACCGTAAAATAAGCAAAATTTTATAAAACAAAAAACTGATTCACTTACGCGTGTTCTAGTACAAGGAGGATTTATTTTAGATGTACTGGCTTGTTCCTCTTCTTGTTGTCTTTTAACTGCAGCAATAGTACTCTTCCGAGTGTACTTTTTACGACACTGCACGTGAATTGTCACATATTTCTGGTCTTTCAAGTATTCAGAAAATCCATCATCTCTTTCAACACTTGCATCAATCAACGTTTGCATGCCACGATCAACAGTAACAATTTCACTTTCAGTCAAATCTCTGTTACAAACGTAGCAAAATTGCGACATTTTTTTGACCGATCAATATTTTAACTTATACTACGGGTCCCGTAATATATATAGGCGGCGCCGGCGTACTCTTGCATATTATGGAGAACACGACTTTTTCAACTTTTAGAATCGCTATATCTCAGAAATGGCAATTCTTAGAAAAAAAGTGCAAGAACAATTTTTATAGAGAATTGCATGATCTACAATTTTTGTATGACATATTTTTATGATAAAACTGAGCGTTTGGCTGAAAAATTCAAACAACCCATTTTTTCGAACTTTGACCTTGAATAATTTTTTTTGCACACGTGGGATCGATGGGGACTTTTCACTATTTGTTTATGATGGTGTTCTCAACATTTGTACCAATATTCAGCTTCTTGCGAATTTTTGTAAGCCTACCACTAGTTTTCGAGCTAACTTGACCGGACTATTAATAGTTTTCCAACTTCATTGTCCCATGCATGGCGTGGTCTAGCTCTCCTTCTCCGTCCAGTTTTCTTGGCTCCCCATACTTTGTTTACTTGTCTTTTTTCATCCATTCATTTTAAATGTCCCCACCATTGCAATTGGCTCATTTCAACGTATTTTCAACTTCTACACCGTTCCAAATCATACATACCGTTTCTTATTTTATCCAAATTGTCACGTTTGCAGCCCTTCTCAGATGCTTCATCTCTGCGACTTGTATTTTCTTACGCAGCTTTTCAGTCGAAACCCATGACTCACAGCCATATAACAGCGTTGGCAAGTAGAATGTTTTGTAAACCGTCATCTTAGTTTTCTTACTCACTTCTTTTTTATTAATAAATCCTCTTTTTATGCTATGAAATAGCTTTGATGCTGCCGTTATTCTTAAAGCTTATTCTTTATTAAAATTTAAAAAAAAACACCTTGCATAATTTGACAGGTGACAAAACAATAAACAATACATAAATGACATTTATCTACTTTGCGTTCGTACCGATACTATTACGATACTCGTTTGAGTATCATAATAGACTAAAAGCGATGCTATAATAAAAATACTAAAAACAGAAGTGAAGCGTGTTTTCCTGACCAGTAGATATAAGCTTATCTAAGTAAGATATTTCCATATAAGCAATATCTTACAATTGGTGACCCCGACGCCATTTTTTAAGAGGGGAGTAATGTAACAGATCCAATTGCCAGGTTTATGTTGTGTAGGCAACGATCCAAAACAAAGTTATAAACAGTTTAATTATATTGGTTTGAGAAGTGAAACGTGTTTCTTTTGACCTGCATATAAGCATCTCTATATAAGATTTTTATGTACAAGCGATAATATCTTACAGTACCCAAGTACAGTCGTGTGCAAATAAATCTGGGACAGTGTTTTTTTCACATGCAGATTCAGTTAAGAATTGAAGAATATCTCCATGGATTTAATGCTATCAGAAAGAGTTACATTAAACTTTAACAGGTACTGAAACCCGTAACTCTCTCTGATAAGAGGAAATCCATGGAAATATTCTTCAAATTCTTAACTGAATCTGCATGTGAAAAAAACACTGTCCCAGATTTATTTGCACACGACTGTACATGCCTGTAGAACGTGGGCAAAAATAGTCTCTTCAAAATGTCAAAAGTTGTTTTGTATTTAAATCCATGGAAAGAATAGATTAATTAAATTTAGCATTTTCAACTTCCAGACTGTTCCTAATCATACCGTTTCTTATTTTATCCATAATTGTCACGTTTGCAGCCCTTCTCAGATACTTCATCTCTGCGACTTGTATTTTCTTACGCAGCTTTTCAGTCGAAACCCATGACTCACAGCCATATAACAGCGTTGGCAAGTATAATGTTTTGTAAACTGTTATCTTAGTTTTCTTACTTACTTCTTTTTTATTAATAAAACCTCTTTCTATGCTATGAAATAGCTTTGATGCTGCCGTTATTCTTAAATCTTATTCTTTATTAAAATTAAAAAAAACACCTTGCATAATTTGACAGGTGACAGAACAATAAACAATACATAAATGACATTGCATCTTTCAGAAACTAACTGGTATAGATAACTTTAACTTCTCTCCAAAATTTCTGTTTAAAAGGTTCCTAAACTGGTACGTAAACGGGTTGTTAAAGAGGTTCGTAAACTGGTTCATAAACGAGTTTTTAAACCGGTTCAAAAAGCGGTTTTTACCTGAAACCGATTCATAAACCGGATTTCGGTTAACCGGTTTAAGATTCATGGAAAACCATGGTAACTGTCAATCCGGTTTTCTTTACCAACACTAGACACAATATGAAAATTTTTCATATAGATAACGCAACAAATTCTGTCAAAACTAAAGTTAGCAGTTCATCAAAACAAGGTTTTTGAGGGTGGGGGGGGGGGGCAGCCTTGGACAAGCAAATCACAGAATCAGATGGGGAATGCATTTTGAAAGGTTCACAAAAATAGGGAGAGACGACTCAAAAAACATTATTGATATACCTCGCAGAAGCGAAATTCTGAAGTCATTAGTGTAGAAGTAGTAGATTCCCTAGTGTCACTATTATCACTATTATCGGTATTGAAACAGTTTGTACATAAATATGGAACCTAGAACTCGATTGCCGTAAATATTGAAAATGCACACCTTCCACAACATGCCACTTTTGTTAAATATTGCCGTTAGAAATGTTATAGACTTGTTGGGTAAGTTTTTAGGAACGATGTTGGGTAACGTATCTGATCCTGGTGCCTTTTAAATTTTTTATTTTTTATTGTGCTGTATAACCCAAGTACTGTAACGGATCCAGTTGTCAGGCTATAAACAGTTCTATTATATTGGTTTTCGAAGTGAAACGTGTTTTCTTGACCAGTATATATAAGCTAAGTAAAATATTTCCATATAAGCAATATCTTACATTTGGTGACTCCGACGCCATTTTTTGGGAGGGAAGTAATGTAACAGATCCAATTGCCAGGTTTATGTTGTGTAAGCAACGATCCAAAACAACGTTATAAACAGTTTAATTATATTGGTTTGAGAAGTGAAATGCGTTTCTCTTGACCTGCATATAAGCATATCTATATAAGCGATAATATCTTACAGTACCCAAGTACATGTCTGTAGGACGCGGGCCAAAAATAGTTTCTTCAAAATGTCAAAAGTTTTGTATTTAAATCCATGAAAAGAATAAATTAATTAAATTTAAATCAAAAATGGTCAGCTTGGGTTGCAGATTGGTATGATGTGGAATCACCCTATTGAGTCTTTAGGGAAGTCATTCTTTCGTAGCCTCAACCCAGTAATGTCCCAGCAGCTGCCCTATGCCATCTACCATTCTTGTAGAAGGACCCTTTCAAGTAACTATCCCTCAGGTCAAAGGCTCTGGAGTGCAAAGTGTGGTAGCAGCACCCGCTTTACTTTCTGCCAGAGATTCATGACTGATCCAGAAAAAACAAGAAAGTAAGATCAACACAGTAGAAGCACAAGGAAAGAAGAAGTAAGATGACAAAATTAGTGAAGAAACAGTTACATTGGTATAGATGCATCATCAGAATGAGAGGAAGACCCAGAAAAACATGAATTAAAAAAATGGAAAAACTACGCACTAAAAGTAAAAAAGAAACATACAAGAGAAAAATCATGGAGACATGGGTAAAAATATAATCACCGAATTACAGGAATAGCTCTCAATATGCTACATATTTGTTCTTATTTAACCTCTCTCTATCTCTTAAGTTTGCAATCCCCTTCAATTTCATCAACTTACATCTAGTCAACCTACCTTACGCTTTCTAGTGCTCAAAATCTGGAACGGCAAAATCTGCTTGTTCTCCTTATCCCAAGCCACAGCTTCGCAGTCCAGAATGCACGACTGCACCTTCTCGCCCTTGCAAATGTCCAACCGATTGATGATATCAGGGTACTTGGACGTGTTGTTCTCCTGATTCCGGCTGTAAATGCTGACGTCGCCCTTCTCCCCGATATGAATTTGAGCCCTCTCGCCGTCGTACTTCCACTCGCATGTGAACTTCAGGCCCTCGAAGCGCTGCAGCACCTCGTGCACCCCCTTGGTAGGGTGTGCCAGCATGGGCTTGAGGGGAATCCCGGGTGTGAGTTTGCAGTGATCAGGCAATTTCTCGATACCTTCACGCAGAATGACAGGGATAATCCTATCGTAATTGGGGCACTCGCAGTAAGTGGTCTTTAGAATGAGCGCCAGCTCGTCGTATTTACTCTTAAAGCTCTCTGGTGACATGGTTTTTGTGAGATTTATATTTTCGGGCGGGTATGGCTGATTGGGCGGGGTCTTGGCACAGGCAAGTGCAAGTGCCTGCAGCACGGACTGCTCCGCAAGGCCGATTCTAAGCTTCCCTGCCAGGGACCGGATTAGAAAGCGTGCCTCGCTGTTCTTGCAGGCAACGAACATGGACTGGATCTTTTCCACCTTCTTGGCCTGCGAGGCATGGCCGGTCATCTTGGCGATTTCCCTGAGCTTCTCGAAGACGCCCCTGACCGTCAGGCGCGCGGGCTGGTAAATCATTCGCTGGTTGCTGCGAGACTGCTCGGCGACAATGCCCAGGTCGCCAGCGGCCTGGGCGTCCGCCTTGATCTGAGCCACCGTTCTGCCCGTCGACTGAGCAATGGCCTTCATCAAGTTCGTTTCGGCAATCCCCAACTCTAAGCCTTCGTAGGCTGGCGCTAGCTTGTTGAGGCAGAGGTAGAGGCTGGGTAGGAGGTCATCTGGGCTCAGGACTACCACGGAGCGAAAGAAATTGCTCAGTATCTCAACGATTTTGAGGCGAGCTGACACGCTCTCGATTTCAGCCAGAGTTCGGGCGAGGGCTATGTACGGCACCTTCTCCGAGTGCTTCCAAGTCGCATTGTCGATAGGGTGGTATTTCACTATGGCGGGGTTATATTCAGACCCATCACTTGCAGCGCCTCCGCTTTTGGTTTGGTTACTTTTGGGAGCTGAAATAAGTTTATTTTAAGAAATTTAAATGCAACAGTTCAATAGAGATCTTCAAACTACAGTCAGTGATCTCAACCAACAAGTTTTCACTTCCCATCTTCACATCCTGTGTCTTTCTTATTTATTTTTTGATCCACTTTAAATTTTGATCAATTATGCTACCCTTAAAGTGATTACATTTATAGTTTTTATATAATTTTATTTCAAACCAATAGCCAAATGCAATCAAAAATAGATGCAACTTGATGTTTTTCATGGCACAATGGATTTAAATCATTTACATTATGATAGTATAAATTATAATGATGGTAGTCCATGAAGGTGAAGTTCAAGGTTGTTTGTAAAACATGCCAAAAAAGAGAGCCGCCTTTGCGCAAACTTAAAAAACTGCCCCGTCACTCTCCTTGAACATCAATGAAAGTAATTTAAAATCTTCTGACATGTTGAAATAATAGTGAAATGTTAAGAAAACATTGTAAAATACCATGGACTTGATTAAACCCTACAGAATTATTATAAAATAAATACTTATAGATTGACATGAAATACTACAAAATGATTGCAATGCCTAAAATTATTAAAATACTTTTAAATTATTGAAATGATCATAAAATGCAAGGGATTTACTAAAATAATAAAATGCTAGGAAGTTACTGAAATAATTATAAAATTCTACGAAATTACTGAAATGTTCAGAAATTATAAAATAAATGAAATGATCATGAAATGTTATTGAACGATTTTGTAATGCTTTAAAATTTTTATGAAATGCAAGACAACAATTAAAATGAAATGCCATAAAATTATGTTACAGAATGATTATGAAACACGTTGAAATTATTGAAATTATCATGAAATTCCCCAGGACTTACTGAGATAAAATCCTGGGGAATTGTTGAAATTATGGTGAAATGCTAAGAAAGCATTATAAACTATTACATGAACACCTATTTTATGAAACATTTCCTGATTTACATTGCCTTTAAATATATCAACTATGTTGTGAACTTAGATTAAGTTAATTTAGTATCTTTATATTAGTGAGGAATGGTTTAGGATGCAGGTAAGTTCTATTTTCATATAAGATTTTTCTGGTAAATAACGTCTGTATCTGTTTCCTCCAATAAACTTAATAAAAAAAATTATCAATAAATAAATACTTATAGACTTACATGAAATACTACGAAATAAGAAAACGCTAAGAAATTACAAAAATAGTTTTAAATGACCAAAAAGTGCAAGAGATTTATTAAAATAATGAAATGCTACGAACTTATAAATCAACTAAAATGATCATGAAATGCAAGAAAATTATTAAAACGATGAAATGCCATAAAATTATTGCGAAATGTTAATATTTTAAAATAGTAGGTACCTTTTAGTTTGGGATTATTAATAAGGCCCGATAATAACGCTGCAAGAATTTGCCAATTTGAGTTTTCTACTTCAACTATTTGTATTGGGTCACATATTACGTAAGTTATGGAGTCACGAAAACAAAAACTAAAAACATTAAGTATTAGTGAAAATACTTATGTACGCATATGTACTGTATGTTAGTACTTACTATGTATTTTTTAAAGATTTATAAGTAATCCATATAAAAGCGCAAATATGATACATCGAGGATTTCTAGAAACATTGCATTATGCATAAATATGTTTTTCCCGAAGAGTTACGTGTAGATAAGGCCTAACCACGAGCTTGTTGTTCCTTAATATTTTCCTGGATGAGCCAATGTCACAGGAAGTATGTGGTGTGTTTTTCTGGTGTTTTCTGTTATTCACTGTCTTACGTGGTCTCAACCGCATACCCATCTTCAGGAGATATAAAAGGAGCAAGCTCGGGGTAGCGCCCCATTATCATTATTAAGTTAATAGTTACCAGTCAGTTAATTAGTAATCGTCATTATTAGACAGTGCCCTGTCGCTGTCTACGCTAAGCATTAAGTTCTTCGTAACTGGCCCTTAGAAACATGTCCAGAACTATGTAAGTTAACACTTTAATAAACTGCTTTTATTTGTAATTGTTGGTATGATTTAATCGATCCCAAACTAGCTACGACTGCCTCTTTGCTGTCGCCAATATGAGCTCAAATCCCCCGAGTCGTAGCAATATGTACCGTACATTGTTCTATAACGAATAAATAAAATGTATTACATGGCATAAATAGTTTTAAAAATTGAAAATTTGGTAACTCGAACTTTCGATAGCTCCAGTTTTTTTGTCATCCTCTGGCAGTTTGCGTTAAAGAGGTTTGACTGTGTTATGAAACCCTTTGAAATTATTGAAATTATAATGAAATGCAAGGGAATTGTTGAGATGAAATGCTGGGGAATTATTGATATTATGGTGAAATGTTAAGAAATCGTTATAAAATACCACAAACTTTATCAAACACTACAGAATTATTATGAAATAAACACTTACAGACTGACATGAAATACTACGAAATCATTGAAATGCTAAGAAATTACAATAATAATTTTAAATGATTGAAGTGAGCAAAAAATGCAAGAAATTTATTAAATGCCATCAAATTATGAAAAGACAGCATGAGTGTGGAATATTTTGAAATTCTTAAAATGATTATCAAATGGAGAGAATTATTGAAACGACGAAATGCTAGGAAATTATAAAAGGCCACAAAATTTATTAAACATTACAGAATAATTATTAACAAATACTTATTGAACAGGTCATCAAATACTACTAAATTATTGATATGCTAAGAAATTAAACGAACACTTCCAAATTAATGAAATGATCATGAAATGCAAGGGAATTATTGAGATGAAATGCTGGAAAATTATTGAAATTATGGTGAAATTTTAAGAAAGCATTATATAATACCAGAAAGCATTATAAAATACAACGAATTTTATAAAACTCTACACAATTATTATAAAATAAATACTTATACATTGACACAAAATACTACAAAATATTGAAATGCCGAGAAATTACAAAAATGCTTTTAAATGATTGAAATGGTCACAAAATGCAAGATATTTTAAAAATAATAAAATGCTAGAAAGTTATAAATCAACTGAAATGATCATGAAATGCAAGGGAATTATGAAAATGATGAAAAGCCATAAACTTATTACGAAATGTTATTTAACGATTATGTAATATTTAAAAATTACGATAAAACGCAAGTGAACAATTAATATTATGAGCTACCATAAATTTAGATTACAGAATAATTATGAAACACTTTGAAATTGTCATGAAATGCAAGGGAATTATTGAGTTGAAATGCTGGAGAATTATATTATGGTGAAATGCTAAGAGAACATTATAAAATATCACAAACGTCAATAAAACTCAACACAATTATAAAATAAATACTTATAGACTGACATGAAATACTACGAAGTCACGGAAATGTCAAAATATTCCAAAAATATTTTTAAATGATTGAAATGATCACAAAGTGCAGGTTATAAATCAACTGATATTATCATGAAACGCAAGGGAATTATTGAAATGATGAAAAGCCATAAAATTATTACGAAATGTTATTGAACGAATATGTAATATTTTTAAATTATCATAAAATGAAAAAGAAACATTAAAATGATGAGATACCATAAAATTAGGTTACAGAATTATTGTGAAACATTTTGAAATTATGGGAATTATCATGAAATGCAAGGGAATTATTAAAATGATGATAAACCATAAGATTATTAAAAAAGTGGACGTGACTACCTCCCTGGACTTTCCCATACTGGAAACTGTTCATATCGTCTTTATTCAACAGTCTTTACAACATATCAAAATTTCAACTCGATGACTTACGTCTTCACCGTGATAAGCGTTTACACTTTCACGTAAATTGAGGGTAAATATAAAAGAATGTGTAGTTCAAAACGTGACCACCGAGCTTCTGTAGATGGCGTCAAGTGGACAAGCCGCCACTGTGCTAGTTTATGTATTATTTTCCTCAAAACGGCTGTAGCACCGAGGTGAAATTTTCTAAGTACCTGGAAATTATATTTTCTAGGGCATACAAAATCGATTTTTTTATTTTCGCGGAAAAAGATTCTTTGACGCAAAAATATAACAACCGATAGAATAAAAAAATTATTTTTCAAAAATAGAGGGGGGAGGGGGCCGGTGCGCTTACATATATCCACGAGTGTAGTATTTTTTCCATTATGCACTGAGCAATTCAGTGAAAACCCGAGCTACCTATCTTGTTTTGTTTATTAATTAAAGGGGTTTAAATTTTCAAACTTCAAAGCTTCGTAGAGGGCGCCACGGATAATTCATGAGATACTTTAAAAAAACAGATCGATAGCCCTTTTCGGGGTCTATCAGTGTATGAAGTTTAAACAAATTCCTGTGGGCAGTTTTTGAGAAATGATTTTTAGAAAATTTCCAAAATTTTGAAAATTTTTAATTTAGGCCCCTTAATATTTTTCAAAACACTTTTTATATCACCTCATGTTAGTCTTCATATACTATTCAGAAAAAAAAAATCAATTGAATCGATTCATCCGTTTTTGAGTAATAGGGCGTTAAAACTCAAAATTTTCAAAAAATCATAGCGCCCTTCATTTTAAACCTAGCGAGTTCGACAAAAAACTAACAGATTTGTCTTATGACCCTCTATCGTTATCCGCGATAAAATTTTCAAAATTTTAATCACGAAAACAGTGATACCAAAAAAACATGCGTAACTTCCGCTTCCGGTTTCGGATTTTTTTGAAAAGCTTATTTTGTCGATGAATTTTCGATACACCCCCGCATTCCAAAGCGCATCAAAATCGGAGCAATACTTTCGGCTGTAGGAGCGTCACCCACCCACACACCCACACACAGACATTTTTTAAAAACCACTTTTTTGGGTTCCTAGAGGCCCAAAACGTATATTTCTGTGAAAATCTGGATTTCCAAAATTTTCATGATTCCAAGACTTCCCTATACCTATGGGTATGGGAAAGTAAAAATGAGAGCAGCATTCTTTACAAGCGACATTGTTTTAAAACTATTCTTAGCCGAGAGCCTTTTCTGAAGGATGCGTCTTAGGGCAACATTTATATAGAACATTTGTAAATGCTTAAGATTTAATGCTTGAAGGATTTTCTTAGAGGCTACATTCTTTATAAGCTACATAAGTTTTGGAGAGGCACTTCTTTCAGAGGCTACATCTTTGAAAACAGATTTTGAGAGCCTGTTCCCTGTGAGTACAATCATTCTACTATATTACTGTTACAACTCCCAATATTATGTTATACTAATTTTGTAGGAAATGAACGCTGTGAAGCAGCGAGGGGAGCGTCCCGAAATCGAGTCTAAATTACTTCAGGATAGCCAAGGTAAATTCTTTGAACAATAACTAACAGTGAGCTGCAAACCAGCCGGCCCTAACTGGAGCTTAAAAATTAAATGTCTAAAATCAAAACAACGAGCATAACCTGCTCTCGTACTAACTGTATGCACTGGTTTGCCCTATGATTAATCGTGAGGGGGGGGGGGGGAAGCTAAAAAAGCACCGTAACAGGTAAAAATTACGGATGCTCACATTACTCCAAATAATTTTCAAAAATGAGGATAAAATATGCTACCCAAATATTTTCCAATACATTGAGTGCTACTGTTAGAACAGTAGTTAAAACAGGACAACTGGGAAGTACTACAGCACTTAATACTGCCTACTTTTTACCAAAAATTAAATAATTTATTTGACTCCTTAAATACTCGTGTATTATATGATCGAAATCCATACGGCTGTGCCCTTTCTGCCAAAATGGGAAGGCCAGACACTTATTTAACGGAAGCTCTTGAATGGGTTAAAAGCTGGAAAGCATATACTGCAGATGGAAAGGTCAACGAAGGGATCTACTGTTTCAAAGGATTAATTTTATCAATACAATCTGTACTTCAACTATCGCAAGATTTAAAACAAGAGGGATACCAGTTTTTGCTAACCAGCAGACTGAATCAGGACCTCTTGAAAATCTTTTCGCATCATTAAGGTATAAGAGAGGGAATTCAGTAAATCCCACAGCCAAAGGATTTCGTCAAGCACTACAATTTAATATGCTTGTGAAACTGCTGCAGCCTGTTCAAAATACTACCTGCGAAATTGACGAAGATGACATAATTAATGTTAATTTAAATTCTAATATATCTGAAGCAGATGAAACTACAGAATGTAACGATGGCGCAACATCAAATATGGAAGCGGACCAACACAAGGAGTTACAAGATATTGATAATGTAAAAAATAGCAATAAAACTGATTCAAATTTGGTTACCGGCCCGAGAGTTTTTGAAGGCCAGGAAGGGAAATTAGAGACATGCACTGTTGTGTATTTCGCTGTATAAGTAGTGCATAAAACTATTAAACGTTTTAATTGTGAATTGTATTGCTTAGAAATGTGTAGTGACAAATGTGTTAAAAGATAATAATCAGTATTTAATCAGAGAAACGAATTATAGTATTGGTGATTGTGGTTCATATTTAAAAACCCCACCATCTACTGTAATAAAAGTCGCTACTGGTTTATTGGAAATATTTGAACTCCATTTTAAAGCAAACAAATCCTCCTTAAACTTAAAAAAAACCTTGCTGAGGACAGGAGCGGACAAAGTAAAAATGCTTACACCAAGGTGGCTGAATACAGAAGACCAGTGTTATCAACACAAATTATTTTTTATGGAACTTTTAACTATGACTAAAATGTTCAAAACGCAAAATATAAAATTGCAAAATGTAAACAACGCATAAATTATGGTTTCCGCATTACTAAACTAGCTTCTTTTGTTTCCTTACGTCTGCTTAGGTGATATCTGAGTAACATGCTTAAGTTAGTTTACAGTTAGAAACAAATAATGTCTTATACTAAGGTAAACTAGTTGACCATTTTATAGTGTAGGTGCAAGTGTTAAAAAACATGCGAGTTCATAAATTCCTGCCCATATTGTATTTGCAGGGCGTTTCAAAAAACCACGCTGTACATTTTGCGATTTGGTATACTAAAAGGAACAAAAAAATCAATAAAATATTTTTGGGTTCTTCGTTTAGCCGTTATCCCCAATTTTTTTTAAATTAATATTTCAAAAACCGCTTAAAGTATTACTTTGAGGCTTTCTACACTACTTAAGTAGGTACATTCATTTCTAAAGTAAATAAAATATTTGGAAATCAATTCTATCCCGTTTAAAAATGGCGGTCATTTAAAGTCTTTGATGTAAAATCTCAAGAAACTTTCAAAGGTTCAAAATGGTGAGACACCCTGTATATACGAATATTTCACTGTTTCAGTACATACGTCAGTTTTTAACTTTCTATCCCAATCTTTATAGGGATTGCGTGTTCATATATTATAAAAAACGTAATTAATTATGTTTCAAATGTAAATTATTTGTAATTGAGCGTAAACTTAAATGTCTATATAATCAATAATGTGTATATGTAACATATGTATTTTTCCATTCTGGAAAATTTTAAACACCTATTGTAAAGAAGGAATTGCACATTGTAATAGCATTGTTTCAGGTTTAATTTTCTGTGTCCCAAATATATATCTTTTAGTTGGTTTTTTGCGTTTTATTTAGTAATAGAATCAAACTTATATTGTAGTTGACAGAGGTAATAGGGGCCAACTAGTAGGTTGCCATCAAGGTAAGCGCTCGTGCTGAGTCTAAAATTTACTACCCTCTAAAAGTGAAAAAATTTTAATAGACATTTTTTTACAGATCAACATGGAATATTCATGTTATTCAAAATAAAGCTGTGTCATTGAACACAAAATAGTTTTAGTTTTAAGACAGATTTATAGATGCGCAATGACCTTAAAAGTACGAACTGGGCCTACACGTGCGTCGTGTATAATAGCAAAGTAGAAATAACGGCAACAATGTTAAAGTATGACGAATTGCGAATTCTGCAATTCTGGTATTCAAAGAGAAAGCTAATCTGTTAATAGCTTAGGGCAACGTTCAAGACCCGTTTCAGGTAAAATTTATTTATTTATTTATTTATTTATTTATTTGCAAGAGAGAACAAACAGAAATACACATAATAATAAATATAGTAAAAATTATAATAATAGTAAATGCAGTTGACAGTGTATTCCTAAAAAAGTCTCCTTATAAATAAACTATAATGATCAAAACAAATCGAAAACAAAATTATTGACAGCGAAAGTAACTATTAAATAATTATACTCAAGGACTTAAAGTTGTATTCCCTAGACCAAATTATATGAAAATATGTAAGTAATAGTAATCCTATAAGTATGTACATATATAACAAATATTTTATCTTAAAAACATAGAAAGTTCTTTTTTAAATTTTTTTACATTATTTGTGAAAATGTCGGCATGGGAAATGATATTCTGAGATCTAATCATTCGAATGATAGGCGAATAAAATAAGTAATTTGTACTTGCATGCGGGACTAAAAACAAATTAGCCGTTCTCGTGGGATATGACAGAATATTTAAAGAAATTAGTGATAATAAATCGATTGAATCATAACCACCGTTCAGAATTTTGTGGAAGGCCATAGAATCTCTCAATCTTCTTCTTTTCTCAAGGGAAGTGAAATTAAGCTCAACATTAAAGCGGTATCGCACGAATTTGTAAAATTTGTTTTGAATATTCTCAATTAAGTTAATATAACGTTTGTAATTCGGATTCCAAATAGGTGATGCATACTCCAGGTGCGAGCAGACATAAGCAAAGTATAAAGTAATAATAGTGTTAACATTAGTAAAATCATGACCAACTCGAAAGATAAAACCCAACATACGAAAGGCTTTGTTTACGATTCTATCAAAATGAGAGTGAAAAGATAGTTTAGAGTCAACAAGTATGCCGAGATCCTTTATGATATCAACCTTTTTTAGAGTACAATCACCTAACTTATACTGATAATTAATACGATAACGAATTCAAAAAAAAGATTTTATTACGAAGACAATAATTATACAACTCGTTTAAATCAGATTGGAGACGTTCACAATCATCTTTACCCCTTACACAAATGTACAATTTCAGATCGTCCGCGTATAGAATAAATTTACAGGAGCGAAATACAGAATTGATATCATTAATAAATAAAAGAAACAGCAGGGGGCCAGATGGCTACCTTGCGGCACGCCGGAAGTGACTAAAAAATATTTGGAATGAAATCCGTTTATAAGTACTGATTGAGACCGATTACGAATATAAGAACAAAGCCAACGAAATAAATTGCCATGAATTCCAGCGTTCAATAACTTCATCATCAAAATATTGTGGTCAACTTTATCGAAGGCTTTGCTAAAATCCGTGTAAACAGAGTCAACTTGTACACCTTCGTTCATTCCCTTCAGAATAAAATCTGTGTAAGTTAACATATTTGTTTCTACAGTGCGTCCATGAATAAAGCCATGTTGTTCTGGAATAATGAAACGTTTAAGGTTAAAAAATAAGAAATTGTAGATGATTTTTTCGAATATTTTTGAAAAAGAGGACAAAATTGAAATAGGCCTATAGTTGCTAACCAGACTTCTGTTTCTCGATTTAAAAATAGGAATAACGTGTGCTTTTTTCCACACCTCGGGAAATACGCCGGATTTAATAGATTTATTGAAAAGTAGTGTTAAAGGGGAGGCAAGAACTTCAGAACATCTAATTATGAAATATGGAGGAATTCCATCAGGACCGGCTGATTTGTTAGGATCAAGAGATTTTAAAATGGCTACCACGTCTTCTGATTTAATGGAAGATAAGGTGATGAGATTAGTATTACTCAAAAAGCTGTTGTTATCAACGGAGTGAGAAGGGTTGGTGGACGTAGAAGATAGGCTGTATACTGATTTAAAATAATTGTCTATTTATTTCCATATTTTTGATTGTGCAACCCAATTTGCAGCATACGCTAACTTATACAGACGCTGAGCATCTATATATTAGATAGTCTTTACTGACGCATCCCACTCAGCATGTCAGTCGAATCAACACAAGCAGTCCGCCTCCTGATCCTCTGCAATCGTCTTCCTTGTAACAGCCACGAAGCTATCAGCAATCCAAACTGCCTTCACTTCCAATGTAAGCTCCCAGTGTTTAGAAATCACTAGGGATGCACCGATACGGGTTTTTTGGCCGATACCGATATATCGGCCGATACCGATATAATCGAGGCCGATACGCCGATATATCGGCCGATATATTCTCATTGCTCTCTCCACTACTTTTTGACTACATGCAAGCACGTGTGCGCCGCTGCTTGCTTGATTCGGGCGGGGTAATCCCCTAAATACGAACTCTAGCTTAGGTTTGCTTATGGAGGTGTCTTCTTGTCATTTCGTTTTAATAACGCAATTTAACACAGTCATTTTTTTTCTTGACCTATTAGTTACTATTGTTAACAATTTCTGATGATGCAAGACCTTGAAATGGCATCGCCTGATCGAATGTTTTTGCTGATGGACCGAGCTCTGTGGACTAGTGGTTACCACGTCTGCTTAGTATTCGAGAGGTCGTGGGTTCGATTCCCTTGGCCGCCTTCTTTGATTCAGGTTTTTAGGTGGTTTTCCTGAGTCAACAGAGTACCTTCTCTGAAGCGAATGTCAGGGCAGTACTTCTCCACCTTTCCTGGCCTCTCTTGCATTCTCCACTCATTCTGAAATATTCCCGTTATTGGCTGAACAGGGACGCAAGGAGCCCCCAGCTGGGGGAATTTAAATGACCCTGAACCTTTACCTTTTTCTTTTTTGCTGATGCAGTGCATTCCAGAAGCTGGAAGATATTTCGCTTCATTGTGCAACACACTGGATAGAGAGCCTAATGTTTTTACATAATAATTTACAAAAAATGAATTTTCAATATTAGATAGTAGTTATATTTTATACTCCACAATGATTATTTACATTTTATTGTTCATTTCTTATAATAAATATTGAAATATTAAATATTGAAAGGAAATTCACTTTTGCCGATATATCGGCAAAAAGGAAGGCCGATATGACCGATACCGATATATCCCTAATTCGGCCGATATGGCCGATATGCCGATACCGAGTATCGGTATCGGTGCATCCCTAGAAATCACCTTACTTCCAACAGCAACAACAAGAACCTCAATGCTACCCACGTAAAAATTCAACTCAGATTCAGAAATCCATTTGATTACAAGCTCGTCCAAATCCAACAGTATATTCACATGCAGTGTGCATCCAATTCCAGCTTAATTGTAGATCTATTCACCTGACAGCAACTCACATGAAGTTCCAAATCAAACAGGATACCTAATAGTGACTCTTATGCAGTTTATCCAAATCCTCTGCAGATTTTATTATTCCACGAAGACTATTTCATTGTTCTTAGCTGTTCTCATTCTTCTTTGTACCATTTGTAACCTTATTATTTAAATTTACTTTTACTGAAAATATATATTACATTTTTGGAAAAAACTTTGTTATTTTTTATTCTCCAAATTTTCCCTAGCAATAATTATTATACCAATTTTTTTTACAAACTAACACAACTGGATACATTTCAATATAACTTATGTTATTTTGACATTTTATAATTGACTTTTTCAAATAATCATTTGAGTCTGCCTTTCACTTTAATTCAAGCTATCTTATGGCTTATTCCGATTGTCATTTAATATCTAAACTCTGATATTACTAAACAACTATCTCAACTAAATTAACTCATATGCCAGAACCTTTCTGATAAAATATTGACCACTAACAGTATTTGCATCCAATCTCTCATTCATTAAATAAATTTCATATATTTATGTTGTTCTTTTACTACATAAATCCACCCTTGTACATCTTTAATTCCTAATTGATTTATTCTTCCAAAAATAATCTCATACCTAGGAACACTTTTATAAATAATTAGCAGTATTAAGATGCTACCACTACAATATATTGTTTTTGTACAACTTTGTTTTGGTAGATACTTCTTTTTTGTTAAGAAAGCTCTTATATAATCCATTGTATGTCCTTGCTGTGAAACAATAAAGAAGCCGACCTGCGATTGACTAATTAAAATAATTGATGGTAGTAAAAAAAATCGCAGATCAACCCCCCTACAGTTTATACACCACGGCAGCTCTAAAAAACTCTTTACTCACCGCAATGGCCCTAACTAACTCAAATATCGGCGGCCTTAGATCGTAGGTTCAAATCATCAGCTATGTACCCTGGAATGTCTTCAAAAAAGGAAAGGAAAATGGAAATGGGCGCCAGAAATCAAAAGATTTCAAATAATAAGAAAAATAAACTACAAGTGACTAGCGTTTAATTAATAAGCAATAAAAAAGACTTGTAGTGTCAGTAATAAATTATCAGAATAATTAAAATGCAAACAATATTATAACCAAATTGTGTACGTGAACTGAAGGTTGCGACACTAGGGTGGTTCTACGTTATACTTAGTGGAAAAAACTTTTTCGAATTTTTTGGTCGCACCCCCTAAAGTCGTTCTAATGCCGAAAAAACAAACGTATACAAAATTTGAACCCAATCGAATAATATTAACACGTGCCACCGAGCCCCGGAAGTTTCCAAATTGCAGATGTTAACTTAATTCACTTATTATCAATTAATATCTCGCGAACATTAAGTCGTATCGAAATTTTGATAATGACATAAATAAAAGGAAATTTAATTTGCTACTAATTTAGTTATATGCAATTTTTTTGTAAACTTGTTGGAATTTAAAAAATATGCGTTAAGTATTAAAAAAAGGTAAAAATTCTGGAAAAATTGCTTTTTTATATTAATAACTAAAAATATAATATAATTAAGCAAATATATTTATTTACAAATTAAATAAAACGAACAATATTAAATAATTACTGAAGTTACATAAATTGAAAGAATTATATTTACAAACTTAAGTATAAAACAAATATACCAAGTTACCTATATGTAAAATAATTAAATGCATATCACAATAATTACTTTTTTTTTCTAAGGAAACTTTACTGGAATCCGGATATTGACGCCGATAATCACTAACAATTTGTAGCAAGTACTGTTTTTGGTCCTCTTTCTTGGTAATTAAGCTATTATATTTTTCGACCAGTTTAATACTTCTTTCCGCAATATCATTTGTGACGTGAAGTAAACAATTACATATACTTACTTAAATTTTCCATTTCTTCGTAAGTTCATTTTCTTCTTGCATCTTCTCTTTCCAGTCGTTATTCAGTTCTCTTCTCTTGTTGATGTAACCTGATATCAATACCAAGCATACTACCCTTTTTGCCTTTGAAGAGGCAAAAACTGTTTATCTTCTACATCTATTAATTCCTTCCTTTTATGAATCCGTTCTTTTATTTCCTTGTTTTAGTAGACCCATTCATTCCGAGTATAATAATTCCAGCTTTTGTACAGAATGATGTTTTTCCTTAGCTGGAATCCGTGCTTTTTACCAAAACACTATTTCTTGAATAATTAATTTTGCAGTATTATGTAAATTCAATTTAACTATACGCATATTAAAAAAAGTACTTGGAAAACTTGTTCGTTTGAGAGCAATTTACTACCAATAATTTAATGTGCATCATTTCCTATTAAAAGTGCTTAGTCTTTTTCACGAAGAACCTTTGACATTGAGGCCATTTTATGCTTTAAAATTTTAAAACATCTAAACATCTGGTTTGTATTGACAAACAAAGAAACTGTGTTCGACAGTTTGACTCGTTTTTTTTTTTAAATAACTGATTCTAAAAATATTTCAATATACTTAAAATAGGTAAAAAAAATTATTGATTTTCAAACATTTATATACCATAAGATCTATTTACTTGTATTATCAAAAATCGCCTAAAATTGAATAATGGATTGCAATTTACTTAAAAATTGTAATACTTCTACGTTTTCAAATTAAAAATAGAAAGAAAATAAATCAAATTATTACGTTTTTCTAACACTTGACGCATTTTTTTAACATCTGGTAGGTTTGCGGACAAATTGCATATAACTACAATAAATTGTAGAAAATAAAATTTCCTTTTATTTATGTTATTATCAAAATTTCGATAGCACTTCCGGTTCGTCAGATATTAATTGATAACAAGTGAATTCAACTAAAATCTGCAATTCGGAAACTTCCAACGCTCGGTGGCACGTGTTAATATTGTTCGATTGGGCTAAACATTTTTATGAGTTAGTTTTTTTGGCATTGGAACGAATGTAGGGGGTGCGACTAACAAAATTCCGTGGTTGCAAAATTAGAACCACCCTATTGCGACACGCATAAAATTAAAAAACCCCTTTCGGGTTATTTTAATAACTCTAAATTCAAATTATTCATGGGATATGCATACCTCAATCATTTAATAATACCTTCTGTTTAGGCTATTGACATAAAAAAGCGTGACTGTACCTTTTACAGAGGGTCGAAATACACATCAAAATAGCAACTTTAAATATAGCATAATTTGATATAAGCATAAAAATTTAAATATTAAAATAAGAGTATGTATGAAATTGAATGTTACATTACATGTTAATAATTGCGGAACGTATGCATTTAAATTTTAAATATTTACGGTTTTAAAATGTATAAATGTAAAATACAGGTATTGAAGATACGATATATCTCGGAATAGCACAAACTAACCTCGCTTCACCAACGTGCAAAAACGGCTAATAGGTGAACGCCGGCTGGGGGTTGCTACACCGTTGTTTAAAATAAGTTGGTCGTGATCTGCTACCATAATGGAATACAGCAAAAGCATCCTCAAACGGCAGCAACTAAGCAGAGCGCCAGCAGGTGTTGAAGGTGCGATAAGGCTTGGCCTCCGAGAAAAACTCGTGTATGAAACTGGTAATTAAGAGCTAAGGAAAATATAATTACTATGGAGATAATAAGACAGAAAAGCGCAATCGTACCTGATCATAATCAGCCCTTAGAAACACACTGCTCATTGAAATTGGTTGAGCGCACGTAATTTGACTTGAACAAAATCAAACCTCGGCCGCGCGAAATGCGCCGCCTGAGGTGAGAAGAATAAGTGCCTCGGACGAAAATTTCGTTTCTAAAGGGAGACTCGCACTCTGATAAGAGATAGTGCAGGTCGAAAGGGCATCGTGCAAACGAAAAGAACTTGATACAGGCACAAAATGCGTTGGTTTGGAAAATTGAAGAATTTGAAATGCAAAAGGATTTATAATTCAACTAAAAATATACAGGTTAAGCCTGAAATAATTGGATAAATGGCGAAACAATTAGGCTAAGCCAAAAAATTGTTTCAGTTGCTGCTTTAATTCGGTTTCCTATTTCTTTTTCTTGCAGTCCTTTACTGTTTAAGACTACTCCGAGATACTTGTCCTCTTCCACTTGTTCTACACTATCTTCTCCGATTTTAATATTTAGTTTTTCTTCTCTATTTGCAATAATCAGCACCTTTGATTTATCTATATTTATTATTAAATTAAGTTTTTCTAGTGCCCTTGCCCATACGTTCATGTTTCTTTCCAATTCCTTTCCGCTCTTTACAACAAAATGTACAGCGACGCCTATAATTGGCCTAACGGTTGTTGGCTGAGTACCAAACAAAAAAAAACAAGTACTACATCAACAGCAAACACATCACTGGCTGTAGATTGCTATAACCTACTGTGTATTTGATTGTTCCTTTCCAGCTTTCTCTTATGACATCATCAAGAAAGCAGATGAACAATATCAGGCTTAGAACTCTCCCTTGTCGCATTCCGTATTTATTTGTATATTCCTTTGTCACCACATTGCATGTTCTAACCTTATTTTTTGTTTTCTTAAATAAACTTTTAATTCTTGCTATTAGTTATCTACCCGTTTTTTTGTTCTCTAAACTTTTCCATATTCCTTCTCTACGGACCATATCGAAGGTTTTCTTCATATCCAAGAATGCTAGATACCCATTTTCTCCCTTTTCTAGTGCCTTCTCTATTATTTGTTGTATTGAAAATATGTGGCCGCGCACACTGTGTGCTGGTCTAAATCCACTCTGTTTGTTTTCTAGGATTATCTCGTATATCTTGAGAGCAGTGCATAGCAGTGGCATTCCTCTGCAGTTGCTGCAGTTCTTTGTATCTCCTGTTTTGTATATTGACACTATAACGACCGTACTCCATTCCTCTGGTATTATTTTCTGTCTACAAGCTAGGTTTAGAATATTCAGCTTTTTCTTTCCTTGCGGCCCTAAGTATTTGATCAGTTCTGCATCCACCTCATCCACCCCTACTGCTTTACCTATTTTTAATTTCCCAACGGCTTCTTCAAGTTCTTTTTCTGTAATCCATTCTTCTTGAGTTTGTAGCTCTTCTATTTCCTATATAGCTTCTTCTGTTCCAGTTAGTGTATCACTTTGTTCGTAGCTTTCATTATTCAATAGTTCATGTAAGTGTTCTTCCCATCTCCTCATAATGTCTAGCACTTTGATCGACAGCTTTCAATTTCTTCCTTTTATAGTTTTAACTGTATTGTAATAATAGGCCCTCTACTAATATAGGTTTTAACTAGCTGTTATTGGCGACTTCGTTCGCGCGAGGTTCGTTATTTATGTACTACATAATGACTAATTATTTTCTGTCATCCCATCCCATCCCATCCTATCCCCATCCCTTTCTCCGTACCGTCCCATCCCATCCCATCCCGTCCGGTCCCCTCCCCTTCCATCCCATCCCTTCCCTTCCCTTTCCGTCCCGTCCCGCCCCATCCCGTCTCGTCCCTTCCCATTCCCTTCCATCCCATCCCTTTCCGCCTCGTCCCGTTCCGCCTCGTCCCTTCCCCTCCCGTCCCGTCTCCACCCCTTCCCTTCCATCCCATCCCTTCCCTTTCCTTTCCGTCCCGCCCCGCCCCATCTCGTCCCGTCCCTTCCCTTCCCTTCCCGTCCAGTCCCGTCCCGCCCCGTTCCGTCCCGCCCCGTTCCGTCCCTTCCCTTATGTCATGTCCACCGTCTTGGACTTAAAAATAAATGCCATTTTTGCAATCAACGTCCCAAAAAACCTCAATAACGACACCCATATCGTATTTTAGGCTTATTTACCTCATTTCACCCCCTAAGGGGTTAATTTTCGGAAAATCACGAAATACGTGTTTGCTTATTTGTTTTTAGGAGTACTCCTACGAAGTTTCAAGTCGAAATGTCTATTTAATATTATTTCTCCATACAAAATTGGAACCCCCATTTTACCCCTTTAGGGGTTGAATTTCGAAATATCCTTCCTTATTCCTTGTATACACCATAAAAGGAACCTCTGAGCAAAATTTCAGCTTTCTAGGTCCAACGGTTTGGGCTGGGCGTTGATGAGTGAGTGAGTCAGTCAGGACTTTTAGAAATATATATAAAAATAAGATAATATTATTACGTCGGGCGCCAAATCATTGTAATTTGTGGTGATTTGCCCTAGTTATTTATATTATTATTAAAACCCCTACTAGTAGAGAGCCTATCATTACAATGCTTTTTTTTTGCTTACAGAGAACTTTTTTATTTTAAAATTTACATAAATCTGTGAGCACCTCTTGCACACAGCACAATTTTTCAAGGCTTCTTTAGTCAATAATAACAATTGAATATCTCGTTTCCTAGCAGTTAATTTTACAACTGTTTTTTAAACGTACATTTTGATATAATGTTTTTACTTACGAACTAAACTAAACTCTTTTTCTTGGAAATTGTCAATCGTTGCACTTTAAACTATAAATCTCTGCTTTTTCACAATTAGTTTTAAATGCACTGTTTCACATGTTTATCTTAGCGCTGCACTATTGTCTGTGTTCTTTACTAGGTTGCCTTTTCTTGCTCTTTGCAATCTTTGCTTTGCTTTGCACTGTTTCTTGTAACAAACCGCAATAAATGGCGCTTAGAATAAATCCTATAGATTTTAATTTACCTAAATTGTAATGAAGGAAAGAATAAGTCGAAGCCGGCCCTGCAAAGTTCATTTATTGAGAATGCAAAAGGCTACATTGTAACCTAGAAGAAACGATTGAATTAATTGCATCCGGGAAGTCAAAGTAACTCGATATTAACTTACTGGCAAAGATTTCAAAGAATCCGGCTGCGATAGCAACCTTGCAATTTCTGTGTTGTGAGAAACGTTAAGGCAGCTTTCTTCCAGGCACATCAAAAATGCAAGTTGGCAAAACGGGAAAGTCCGAGACACCCGGCTCGTCACGAAAGAAAATTACCTTTTAGGATAGCGCGAACTGGACCACAGTTCGTTCCCGGATCCCGCGACATAATAAATTACCGGCGGAAGACGCTTTTGGCGTACCGCGCCTCGGCGCAAGGCCGCGTGCCGCGCGAAACAACCTAAGTCAAAATTGAAAGTTCTATTTAGATTATAAGTGACTAGTGCAGTGCCAGGCCACTCTAAAATAAAGGAATATCAAAGGAAGCCTTCCGGAATCATTAAAATTTGGGCGTACCGCTAAAATAAATAATAACCCCCTACCCCATCGAAAGGCGGCTCTGGACAAAGGTCAGACAATTATGGTATATTATTAACCAACTAACGGCAGGGTTGCTTTAAGTATTCTATCCTTCCATGGTGAACTTATGTCATAAAATTTAAGCATAATTGATCAAATCTTTTACGAAGCTTCATTAATCATTGATCCGATAACGTTCCAAAAAACAATTGTAATTGATCCCAAGTTTTAGTTCTTTTAATATACGTCTTTTTAACTTTTGTGGGTGTTTTATTTACCCATAAACTCAGCATTACAACCCCTACGATACTAACGGTGGTTAGCAGATGCGATACAACCCCTACGTGCAACTAGTGGTCTACGGGTTTGAAACAACCACTATATCACACAAAGTGGAGGCAGCACATTAAACTGGTAGCCAAGAGGTTCGCTATCAACTCCTTGGGGTTACACTCTTTACCCGTCAATTCTTTTGCCATTTGCTGCCTTCATAAACTTTTACTCATAACGTTCATATAATTTTTGCAACACCACAAACCATTTCTGTATCATGTTAAATTCACATTATTGTATTGACGTTATCAAATCAAATCTGCCAGCTACACAAGTTAAGGTGCGCTTGCCATTCCAAACATCAATTATGAATAAACATTAAATGTAACCCCTTTCATTCTGCCTTATGTAATGCTAACCTTTCTCAATCAAATTATAGTTACTGCTGCTCATATCATGTGCATTTATTAGTGTAAAATACTGAATTTATATTGCAATAAACAAAATATTAATTCTGTGCTCATTTTTAATTCTTTCATTTTCGTGTTAGTTAGGCAACCAGAATTGCTATGGGTAAACCATTGCAGTATATTCTTTTTTGTTCCTCATATTCTTTAGGACCTTGAAAAGAGTTTCTGATTTTCCTTACTATTTTCTTCTAACTTTTGCCCAAATTCTTCCCATGTTTTTTGTTTAGCCTCGCTAACTAGTTCTTTTAGTTTAATTCTCTGCTGTTTGTATCCATCATCTCTTGCCGCTTTTTGTGTTGTATATAAAGTTTCCACCTCTTTCTTTCTTTTACCTCTTTTTTGATGTCCGCATTCCACCAATGTGTCTTCTTCCTTTCATCTCCTTTCTTTATTACTCCGCATACTTCTGCTGCTGCTTTCGTTATCGTTTGCTTAAACCTTTCCCATCTAGGTTGTTCAGTTTCATTTTGTTCTACGTTATAGTTGTGTTCTATTTCATTTTCTACCGTTTCCATATATTTTTGTTTCCCGTTTTTTTGTCTCAGTCTGTAAGCCCTAGTTTTTTTCTTCGCACTACCCTCCACATATTCTCCTATCTCTTCTTGTCTTTTTCTCCCTTTGAATTTTGCTTCTAGAAAATAGTGGTCGCTTCCAATTTCAAATCCTCTTTTCACCCTGACATCCTTAATATCCTTTCTGTTTTCTTACGGTACTATTACATAATCCATGACTGACTTTTCGTTGCACGATGGTACCTCCCTAGTTATTTTCGGTATCTCCTTATGTTCAGAGAATGTGTTACATATTATCATATTGTTATCATTGAAGAATTCAATTAATCAAATGAAAGGGTTGGATTATAATATAACTCACAGTATAACTTTTACTCTAGTATAGCAAGTTCCCACTTTCAAATGAGTGACAGATAACCTCTGAAATTGAATGTACAACAGAGCTAATCAAACAAACAAAACTCAGCGTAATTAGATCGCAAATTGACCAGCAATCAATAATTCCACCTCAGGTAATCAATAGCAATGCAATTTAACGGTTCAAGTTGTTTAGCTAACTTGTTTAGTTTCCTTTTGACGTCACAGAAGACACTAACTGGTAATTGTTTTGTTTGATGGCGAAATTCTTTTCTGCTTTCTGCACAATTTGGTGATGCCAATGCTGTAATTTCCTTCTGGAACGTTCCTGGCGGCCCGGCTTGTCTCTGGACCACAAACGATGTCTGCCCAGCTGTTCCACGTTGCTGTGAACCTTTTGAAGTTCCCTGCTTTTTTGTATCGGCCTTCAAAAGTGGACCTCGTACGTGGATTATGCTTCTACGGTACGCTAAGCCCGTAATTTCTTTCTGGAATGCTTTTCGCTGCTGCTGCCTTGTTGTATGCTCCAAGCAAGGGCCACTCTACAAGCTGCACACTGTTATCTGCTTGCTTCAGCCTCAAAACTCGTTGAAATATAGACCCGAAGTCGAACACAAATGGGCGAAGCTTACGGATCAATTTCCTCTGGTACTGCACTTAATAACTTTGTGAAATTAACCACAACTGGACTCTGTACACTGACGAATGTACGAAATCAATTGAAACAGCTTCTGGCTTGGCTTCCCTTATAAACAATGATAATTGAACATCTAGGTATCATAGCAACAAGTTAACAATTGTTTCAAGTAAGTTTTGTACAATGTTTTTCCTTAATAACTAAATTGTTTTTGCATAAATGTCAATTCTGGAACACACTAACCTCACTTTGTTTGCTTTTTTACTTTATGTTTAATAAAACGCTGGTCCACAAGTTTATTAGCATTTCACTGCAGTCTTGTGTAGTTGTCAAGTTGCTTATCAAATGCTCTTTGCATACCTGTGCCTTCTTGCACTGCTTCCTTAACCCATTCGCTGCATTATCGATTGTTGGCATAATATTAACCCAAAACGCTGCATAAAACTTTTGTAATGCTTCGAAACACCTCTGTACTTCAGCAAATTCATAGTCTTGTCTTAACGTTACGAAATTAACCTGTCAGTTATCATAAATTAGATGCATTTTCCATAACGAGCACAATGCTGAATGCATCCCTGCCCATACTGTTTTATTCAAATACCAACTAAAAAAAAACTAATGTTTACTAGTGACTTATTGTTGCAATAAATGGAATACCAATTGTGGGCCTATTAGAATCTTTCTGTAGCTTTGTACATTAGCAAAGCAACCAGAATTGCTGTAAGCAATACACCATTACATGTATCACCATAAACATCAGTGTATGTCATAACGCGGATGACGTGTGAAAGCATTTTCACAAACTAAGTACCTAAGAGAGGATCATTTAAAATCACTTTTAATTATAAACAGCACTAAACTGGAGCCTAGCCTAACTCAAATGTTATTTTAACTGGTAAATAGTAAACGTGCCGCATATGTACTATCGCAGACAAAAATTTCGCAAGATACTTAATCTAGTTACTTAGTTTTACCCACAGTGGCTTAGTGTGTATCTGACTACATGACTACTTGTCATGTTTCACCTTTTGGAGTTAATATCGTATTACTAGCTTTTTCAGGTTAT
The DNA here is from genome assembly GCA_940337035.1 of Agriotes lineatus. Classification (NCBI taxonomy): domain Eukaryota; kingdom Metazoa; phylum Arthropoda; class Insecta; order Coleoptera; family Elateridae; genus Agriotes; species Agriotes lineatus. Next base: position 37,715 of record CALNHX010009444.1, read on the forward strand.
GTTAAGAAATGGTGCACACATTGCGGTGACCATCCTTCTTCTAGTTTCGCGATAGCAAAGCCTTTTTTGGCCTCGCTTAGAACGCGATTCGGCATTTTAAGTTTTGAAGACAGAATGTCAGTTGTACAACTGACAATTGAGTGACTTTAGTCCGCTTGATAAAATCATACTTATACAAGGCGAACAAACCATGCGAGATTTTTTGGCTGCATAGTACTTGTATTGAGATACTTTTAAGAATGTAAATAGGTAATATTGATTTATCTTCCTATTCATCTTCAATGTACTTAGATATCATGGATTTTTGTTGTAAGTTGCACATGAATAGAACCATAGTTTGTTGTATAACCTGTATAACCTCAAACAATTTACTGCCATTTGAGAAAATGGAAGATTGTTGCCAGATGGACTACTTATTTTGATTATTCCACTCCCTATAACATCTACCAATGAAAAAAAGGTAAAAATGTAGTAACTTTTGATAATTTACATAGCAACGTTGATAATCATATAACTTCTTGACTAATAACTGATAGTCAAATACCTTCACAAACATCGCGTTATCTGCTGAAAGTACAATCGCCATAGCAACCACACTAACTGTACTTTTAATATTTATAAATAAACTATTTAAACGTTGTTTATTGACTTGTGATATAATCTAGCCGAATGCAACTTGTGTCTTCTTGATTAAATCATTTCTGTTTCCACTCAATATATCTCGCGTAAACAGAAATGATTATTTGATAATCAAGAACATGTCAGTACATGTGGAAAAATGTATGGACTGTAAGACTAAATTGAGGATAGTTCCATGGCCAACCTTCACACAAAAAAGATGTGAACAGGGTTTACATACACATTTGAAAAATATATGGAAATTTACAATAATAAAGCAAAAAATTTAAAGATCCCTGCAATCTACTTAAAAAATGCAGAAATTTAGTTAATTGCACAAATATAGCAGGCCAGCAACTGAACTTCAATTTCTGCTGGTATAGTTTTAAGATCCACAGAAAAAACTCACCAAAAAAACTGTGCATCTTCTTTTTTTCTGCTTCCGGTGGAGGTGATTTTGTCTTCGGTGACTTCTTGGCGTTTGTTTTGGCTGGTGACGGTTGCTTTGTTTCCAATTTAGTTGGTGATGCTTTTGCTTCCGGGGATGAAGCTTTAGCTCCCAATTCGGCAGGAGAAGAGTCCCGCTTTGGAGGAGCTGCAGTAGTTGGTGACGACTTCCTTTTTGGCGATGGAGTTTTGGATTTGGATTTTTTGCCAGGTCCTAGTGAAAGATCATCTGTTTTACTAATAAAAACAGACAATTACACAAGCGCAAAGCGCAGAACTACTATACCATCTGATCAAACTGATTTTTTAGTTATGACTTCGTTAATAAAAACAAAGGGTGTTTATTGGAATTTGTGGTCTAGTTAACTTTGGAATTGTTGAAGTCATGAAGTCACCATACTATGTTTAGATACATAACCTCATCTTTAATTCAAGATTTGTTTTAAATAATACATCATTTATTGTTAATGAAAGGTTATTAGTTTTATTATAACAAGTAACTTACAAAAATTGGATCATTCCTATTGCTGGTAAAATAAGTTAAAAGAAGCAGTTATGTGTTATGACAGTTAAAAATACGCTACAACATACATAAACACCAATTGCAGCTAACTCGACCATAAATTTAACTGAACAGCTTTTATAAGGTATGAAAACGGTTTATTTCCATGCCCACATACGAAAGTGGCAGTTTCCATACAGTCAGCTAGCCACAAAAAGTGACAATATCATTCACCCAGCCGTAATCATAACGAACGTGTATATCCACGAACAAATTTGCAATTAAAAAACAAAACTGTAAACAAAATTGGGGTGGCTTCTTCAAGTTCAGTTAGGTTTTGCTAAGCTCCCCAATAAATGATATTTTATGTGCAATTAAATACCCAAATTTACCATAAAAATTGTGTTTTTATTGAGAGAGTGTGCCCAGGGTGATTTGTGAAAGTTTTCCTTTTGTATTGAGCTTCCGCAACCGTAGAAAGAGGCATTATTTGGTCCGGTGCAGCCAGAGCAGCCAGAGTATTTCAAAGTGATTCTACGGAGGTCCAGCCAGTTTGGAAGTGCGTGTGCAAGGTGCCTAGGCGAGCAGCGTACGTGTGGTGCACCGCAGCCCTTTAGCCATCCAAAAGATCATCCAAGTGCAAGCCGATATCCAGGTGGGGTTCAAGTCTACATTCCTGCCTTGCCAACAGCAGGCCCGTTTCGACATCCTATCCAGAGCACCGTGGGACCTTCAGCGACGCTGCAGGTACACCGAAATCATCTTAAAAGCCATTTAAAGGTCAGATTTTGCCAGGTAAAAAGTGTCTTTTTGTGATTGTGTTCGGTTAGCGTGAGTTTTGTGATTTACTTCCGTTAATGGCGTCCCTTTGTTTCGTGACGCGGCGCACTTATATTAAATTTTTTGCGCATAAACATGGAGTGGACATAAACAATTTAAATAGAACACAGAGCTTGTTTACATTCCATCAGGTAGAAATATCACGTGAAGAAATTCCCTCAGTTAAATAGCGAGCATACGGAGTGCAGACAAAAAATTGTTTTAACGAACTTTAGATGATTCTTATAAGCAAAGTAGCAATTTAATTTTGGGTGTAGCGACCTAACCCTATTGAAATAGAGTCATAATTAATTATAAAGCCCATCAGAAAGAGTGAATTCGAACCATACCTATATAAAGTTTACTTTGAGAATAAATTAAGTTATTCCCTGTGCCTCGAATCTATCGGTCCAGTTTTGTTGTTTGCAGTATTTTTGTGTGCTTGAACTATTGTTAAAGGAAAATAGGAGCCGAAATTCGTTGCGGTAGGTGGGTGGCAATGCATTTTCCTTTTTGTCCAATCGTGCCCTCGTCAAAAATAGTGTGTAACCTTCGATTAGTTAAAATTTCAATTACAATCGACTACTGCTATCATAAACAGTCTTATTTTCAAATCCAAGCACAGGTGAAAATATAAAAAAATAGTAATATAATTAATAGTAATTAACATACTACAAATTATATATTTTCTACACTACTTTTTAATATGGATTTGACCTAAATTTGCAATAACTTTTATAATTGATCATATCTGTTATAAATTAATTTCCTGTAGTGATATGATATGCCTTTTTATTTAATTATTCATAATTTTGTCTTTATATTTCTAGCTCCGGTAGAACAATTAATTCTCAACTCAGGTTAGCTCCAATTTGTATTTTATAATAGTTATTTATTTGAATTTTTTAATTTGTTACTGTTCTGTGTTATTGAGCTTTAAAATGATTAGACCTCATACTTCTGTGGTGAAATAAGAATTATGCCAAATTACACTTTTTGTAATTGTCAAAGTTAACCTTCAAAAATTGAAAGGCAAGCTAAATCAATATTCTTCCAGTTTATAGTGCTTTCAATAATCATTAATGGTAAGTCCTTCTTATCAATAACTTATATGCTCACTTTTTATAACTTCTCAATGTTTTATTTACATATACCTGTCACAAACTCCATTAAGTGTGTCGCCTAAATGCCTCGGTCCAGCTAGATACAAGCAGATACTGTGCTCTGGAACAGCCAGGTAAGCAAGACGCTCATCTCGACCATTTATAACTGCAGCTGTTACTAATTTCACCAATTTGTAGTTCCAACGAAGATCGCAGCTCTGCAACTGGCTGCAATTACATGAATTGCCACCCTTTAAGCTGCAGTGAAGGCTTCAATCGACAACCAGAACACTGAATACCAGCTCTCCTTTTGACATCAAGTAATGACTCTTTTGCAGTCCAGCTCCAAATCAATCTCAACTGTAAATATGCTAGCTATACTCCTCAACCAACTCACAAAGATGACCGGAATCTGGATCCAAATCAACACCGGAAAATTAAAGACTAGCTTTCCCTTCAACATCAAGTAACCACTCCTTCGCAGTCCGAATCCAAATTAACCTGTAGATTCGATAGCTCCAATGTTTAACAACGATTAATGGCTCCACTGCAGTTCAGTTCCAAATACATCCAGTTGTTTATGTGACCAAAGATTATTCTGCTGCTAGTATATGTTCATCTTCTTCCAATACCATAACGTTTAATTCATCCTTCAGTAATCACTTCAAGAATCTTCAATATTAATGTTTGTTTAATTTTTTTACTTTGAATTCTTTAATTGTTTGTCACTATTAATCACGTGTACTCTTGCTTAACATTTTTAGTAAATAGAATCATTTTCATATGGGTTTATTTTAATTTTTTACTAATTACGTTTTTACATTCTCATTATTCAAATAAAATTTTTGCTATTTTCTTAATTAAATTCACTATACTAATTTCTATTCACAAATATTAAATCTAATACTCCTGGATTATTAACATTGTAAATTAATTAAATTATTTTGACATTTCATATGACTTTTTGAATATTTTTTTAGCTTAGCCCTATCAAATTTACCTAAACTATCTTATAGTTTGCCCTAATTATTATTTAATATCAATAATAGAATATAATCTCATCAAACCAAATAACACCTTTTATTACATCAAATATCAAATATTGAGTCATATTTTCGAACCCTTTTCTAAGAATATTAATTGCTTCACTGGATTCAAATTAAATCTGTCTTTTATTAAATACATTTTTTAATAGATATTACCTTCTATTTACTTTAAATTCACTCTTTATTAAATATTATATTTTAACCTTCAGGTACGAAATCATTACATAATGAATTAACCTTGAGGTACGATATTTTAAATTAATTATTAACTTTGAGGTACAATATGATAACAATACCTTAAAATTATTTTACGTATTGAAATCCTTTATAGGAAATAATTTATTTCGCCTCCTCTACATTTTAGATTCATGCGCACTCAATTGCAAACATAAATGGATGGTGAATACATCATCATTCTAAATAATAATAATAATTTAATGAGCATTTTATTGAGCATTGCCATCTTTAATTCAGGATATCTTTGAAATGATTTTTGGACATATGTTCATTAGAGTTTTTCTTTTATTTTTTGATGCAGAATAACACCCCTATATTTGTTTCGTATGATTTTGAAAAACCCTGTATATTACTTCTATCGAAGATCAATTACCAAGGGTAAATTTAATTTATCGTCTCTTCCACCAACAGAGGCTGCTGCCAAGCAACATTGACCGAAGTCCTATATTTTATATTTTGCAAATATGAGAAGGGTTGTAGACCAGGTTGCGGATGCAGAAGAATGGGACTTAAGTGCTTTGCTATTTCTGTTTATTGCCGTGGACAGTGGCGGTTAAATGGTCTACCACAAGAACTTAACGATGTCGTTGAAGCAAAAAGCAAGCCGCAAAGTTACTCCAGTCACCAAGCTGAAGAGGAAGGGGATATTGATACCTCCAAAGCAGACATTCTAGAAACCGGTGAATTTGCAGATGAGCTTGAAGAGGCTTCAACTCATACATCGATTAAAAGAAGAAAAATGATATATGATTTCCATATATTTTAATGTGTTTTTATATCTTTAAATACATTTTTATGTTTAAAACTTATGTAAATAGGTACTTCCTATTTTTGCTCATTTTCAAATGTTATATTATTTATTTCGCTTTTGTTGTTGGATTTATGTACAGAACAAAAGCGAAATAAATAACTATCGACTCAATTTCAAGACTGTGTATTTAATAAAGTACAGGAAAAAAAACACTTAATATTTACATTCGGTGTGTAGCGTACCAAGGTAATTGACTTAAAAACGCCTGTCGTGCAAGGGATGATCATAAATCTACCCAAACTTGACGTTAAGTGCAGTTCCAAATTTGTAAACGTCAGTGCTATCTAAAAAGTGAATGACGAATGATCTATAAACATCAGTGCGGCATATGCGAACCAAAAGTGTTAGATGCTAAATGTTATTTGTGTCGCCATCAAACAATGCAGCCTAACTTGTCAAAAACGTCAAAGTATAAATTCGAAAAACAGCACGACGGATGTCACAAGCGTAGGAGCACCCAATGACAAAAGGAAGGGTTACGTAAATATTCTTGTGGCCCAAATTCCAGGCAGACAGCAATGACCAACCCTGGTCACAATACGGTCATAAATTATGGAGTATGAAAGGAGCACACGTAATAACCAGAATCGTTTTATTATCGGAAGTAGCATCCCAAACTTGTCTGTCACAATAGAGCGAAAGGTGCTATTGTATCCGAAAGAATGGACGGGGCTCCTTCCATTCAAACAGTGGTTATATAAACTGGAGTAGCCCAGTTTTGGGAATCAGTCGTCCCAGATCAGCGCGATCACCTCACGTATTTGTATTTTGTATTTGAATTTGTGTAATATTAACGATTGTGTACGTGTGTATATTTGTTTATTTCTTTAAAGTAAAAATAAAGGAAGGTTATTGTTTTCCACAAACGTGTGTATTTTTACTGAACTAAATTCTACAGTATAAATTGCTACGCATCAAATAAATTGGCACAATAGTAACTAAAGGTGCTTACAAACAGTGTCTGTAAATTTTTCGTCAATTTTAAGCAAATTTCTTAACCATACATTTATTAGCAACCTTGCACATTCTCAGATTTCCCGCCAAAAACCTGATCATAATTTAAATTTACCATCAAAACCTGAGTAGAATTTGAATTTCCCACCAAAACTCTGATCATAATTTGAATTTACCGCCAAAACCTGCGCAGAATTTGAATTTCCCGCCAAAACCTACGCAGAATTTGAATTTCCCGCCAAACCTGCGCAAAAACCCTCGCGCAAACCCCCACGCAGACCTGTGCAGAAACCCCAGACAACAATCACATTAGGTTTTTTTAGCAACCTTGCACATTCCCAGACGCTCACACCCGCAGGTCTGGACAGGTATTTTCTATAGTCTGCAAATTCTGAGCCTCCTTCTAATTTTAGCTTTATTTACACAATTTCTAATGTGATTGTTGAGGAAGTAGTTGAGTATACTGCAGGATTTTTAGCTTATAAAGTGTAGAATATGATACATTGTGATTTTTGCAAGGATCTATTACTAAGTACAAGCAGTAGCTTGTTGGTTGATAATCGAAAGCAGGGGATATTTCAAAAAAAGCATGGGATGTTATTTTTATTTTTGTAAAACAATTGAAAGCAAATATTAGCAGTTAGAATAAAAAATTAACACTTAATATTAGTACCTTCCAATTAAAGGTATTTCAAAATATTAATTTAAAATTATTTTGTACACCGGCGCTACCGGCAGTTTATGTTCATTCATTGAGAGAGGAAGTAAGCTACGTGCACGGGCGATAGTGGGTTAAACCTTTATTGCAACAAGCCACTATGGCTTTTTGCCGTAGACGTAATATTGAATTTAAAAGAACTGATAAAATTTTATGGTGTAATGGGTGGTGTGATTGGGCTTTTCATCCAAAATGTGTTTCTGTCAATGACGAACTATACAAACATGTAACAGAAATCAAACATATTCTGTGGTGCTGCGAGAGATGCTGCATTATGAAACAAGGAAAATGTTACCAGTTACCAGATGCTTCAAATGTAACAGTTATAATCACAGAGTGAATGAATGTAAGAAAGAACTGATATGTCCCAGATGTGCTGGATCGCATAGTGTGAATGACTGCAAAACAGAAAAAGATCAAGTCACGTGTGTGAACTGCAAAGAAGCAATAAGCAAATTAAGATAAAAAATTTATATACATTTTCTGTATTTAAATGTGGAAAGTTTATTAGCTAAATCTGAACAAATAGAGATGCTAATTGAGATCTACAGTCCAGCTATGGTTATGCTCAGTGAAACACGTGTTACTGCAGAAAAAAAACAGTGCGAGATTGCACAGGTACACCGGAGGGGTCATCATTTACAGTAAAAATGGTGTCACGTATGTGTATGTGGGGAATACAGTTGTAGACAAGAATGTGTGGATGTTAAGTATAAAAATTTGTAAAGGAGTCTATAAAGGTGTTTATACAGTTTTATATCACAGTCCTAGTGCAGGTCATGCTAAATTTCTGAATTTTTTCGAATTGTGGTGCGATGAAGTAACTAATGAAAAATGTAAAAACTCAACATAGGGGATTTCAAGGTTGACATGTCCAAGGAAGTAGCTTAATTTCGTATAAATAGGTTACAATGTTACAAAGCAATGCGTGGTATACTACGGAATTAAAAAGTTTGCAAATTCGGCGCAATGTTTAATACGCAACAGCAAAATTAAATAATACGTTAAAAGACTGGAATTCTTATCGATTAATTAAAAACAACTACAACTGTTTATTAAAAAAAAATAATTTTATTTTCAAAAGCAACTGGACTCTGTAGGAGGAAATTCTAAACAAATGTGGAAAAAATTGTAAATAAAGACACTATATACACAACAGAATTTGTCGAATTTGAAAATACTAGGCTAATAAAACTGAAAAGGAGATTCATCAAAGCGTCGAAAATGTTATAATAGTACAATAATGGACAGAACTGGTACCGATGGCGAAAATACTTTTTATTTTGAACCGATTACGATGGATAAATTGGAAAGTTATTTTAAAAATGAATAATAAATCCAGTACCGATGGTATTAATTCCAAAGTAATTTTGGATGCTCCACCAGTAATAAGAAACCTAATGTTGAAGATCATCAATGAATCCTTTGAAAGCGGAACTTTTCCTGGAATTTGAAAGACAGCAACAGTAAGATCAATTCCAAAAGTAGTTGGAACAAAAAAGTGTTCAGAGTTTAGACCGATTAATATGTTGCATCCGTTTGAAAAGATATTAGAGCAAATAGCCAAAGAACAGCTAGACAGTTATCTAGAAAGAAAGAAAATCTGGATTTCGCAAAAATTATTCCCGTGAAACGGCTCTAAATTTGGTGTTAACGAACTGGAAAAAAGATATAAAACTAGGCAAAAAGGTAATTGCACTTTTTCTCGATCTAAAACGAGCTTTTGAAACTATCGATAGATATTTATTACTGCAAAAAATGAGAAAATATGGATTTCTGGGTACAGCATTAATGTGGTTCAAGAATTATTATTTGTCTGAGCGGCAGTAAATTACTAAATTTGAAAATGAAGAATCAGGGCCAAAAGAAGTAGCTTTAGGTGTCCCCCAGGAAAAAATTTTGGGACCTTTATTATTTATACTGTACATTAGTTATGTAAATTTATCTGTGAATAATTGTAAAATTAATTTATTTGCGGACGAAACATTGATATCTGTAGCCGACGGCAATGTGGAGTGTGCTACAATTAAACTGAATAATGCTATATAAAATGCGTTGACTTGGTTGAAATTAAATAAAGTGAAATTAAATACACCAAAAACGAAAGCAACGATAATCAGTAATGGACCACCAGTGCATTGTGTGGTAGCGAATGTAAAGGTAGATAATGTAGATCTAGAATTTCTTACTAATATTAAATATCAAGGAGTTATAATTGACAATAGATTGAAATTTAAACAACATATTGACTGTACTGTAACTAAAGCTGCGAAATATATGTTTCTTTAGATATTAGAATTTTGTTTACGGCTGTTTGTGCTGAACATATTTATGTTAGGTTAATGAAACAATACCGGTGATTTATGTTTACCTATGATAGGTTCACATATCCAACCAGCAATTCCTTCATTCACCCCACATTTAAAGAGAAAATATCAGCCAGAATATTTGAATGAAAATAAAATACTACCAGACATTCAATCTGGTTTCAGGCCTAATCGAAGTTGTTCGACAGCCTTGCTATATATTGTAGATGAATTGTTAACTGCTTCTGATCAAGGCAAAATGTCGATCCTCACACTGCTTGATTATAGTAAGGCTTTCGAGACAATTAATCACAAAATTTTGCTTTCCATCCTTCATTACATTGGCTTGTCTAGTTCTGCTGTCTTTCTATTAAAAAGTTACCTAACAGGGCGTATGCAATGCGTGAAAACTTTTGGCAAGGCATCCGATTTCTTACCAGTTGTGAAAGGAGTTCCTCAAGGATCTATTTTAGGACCCTTAATGTTTATAATATATACTTCAAATTTTTGGAAATCTATTAAGACTTGCAAAATAAAAATGTTTGCAGACGATTCCCAACTGCTGCATTCGTTTAGTCCCGATAATTATAAAGAAAGTGTGAGTGATATTAACAACGACCTCAATGCAATAAGCCTGATATCACGACAGCACTCTCTAATTATCAATCCCCAAATATCACTTGTAATTTTGTTTGGAAAAAAAGATGTTGTTTCATTTTTATCTGATGAAATTAGCGTGACGATTGACGGTATTCCCATTCCCATTAAGCAAGAAGCTAAGAACTTAGGTCTCATCATGGACAATACGTTTAGGTATGAAAAACATGTCAATAACTCAATTAAAAAGAGCTTTCAAGCTCTAAAATTAATTTATCCTCATAGACACGATTTATCGACAGAAACTAAATCCTTGCTTTGTAATTCATTGGTTCTATCTCATTTTTCCTACTGCAGCGAAATTTATGGTTCATCCATTACCCAGGATATTGCTAATAAAATACAAAGAGTTCAGAATTCGTGTTTACGCTTGATATACGGAATAAAAAAATTTGACCATATTTCTCACAAATTAACAGATTTGCGATGGTTAAATATGCATAATAGGCGTCATTTACAATTTGCTACTCTTTGTCACAAAATTATTACAACAAAGCCGGCGGCTTACTTATATAATAAAATAACGTATAGGACTGATGTACATTCCATAAATGTAAGATCCAAAGGCATAATATCTCCACCTACACATAAAACCTTATTTGAGCGTTCGTTTCAATACCAAATTTATAAAACCTACAATAATCTCCCTCCTACGTTTAAGCAACATAATTTAAGAACATTTAAAGTTAATATGCGTGACCATCTATATAAATTGCAGATAAGATAACAATTGTAAATGAAACCTACCATTAATTTTAAAAAGTTGTGGACTACTAACATTGTATAATCACAGAATCTTTTATCTTTTATTTTAGTTTTTTCAATTTTTTTTTGTTCAAAATATTCTTATTTTTTTTACTTTTAGATGTATATTGGTATTTTCTTAATTATATATTCTTGATTACTCCAGGGTTTAATGGAAGATCAAAGGTGGTCATCTACCTATTTGAATTAAATCCTTGCGATTTCTCAATTGTGCGACACTTTAATTATTTGTTTTGTACCTATATGGTTATGTAACTATTGAGAAATAAATGCATTATTATTATTATTATTATTATTTTTGTTTTGTTTAACAATGTGATATTAACAACATTTTTGTCAAGACATGTTAAAAATATGTATCGTTTAAAATAGTTAAAAAACACATGCAACGTTTCGCTAAACTACCGTTAGCTTCCTCAGACAAGTTTTTGATAAAATAGGACAATGTTGACATAATATGATTAACAATCTGGGAAAAGAAAAAACACAAAATTAACATACATATTTAAATAGGTAGGTGAAAGGATACAATTTTCTCAAAAATTCTATTACCTGTTGTTAATTTTATTATATTTTTAATAAATTTTTGTTAATGATAAAGAAAGGATTAATATGTAAAAATGGAAGGAACTTCTCTTATTAAACAATATAAAACGTTTCAGAAAACCGAATTAGTAATAATGGATTTTGAAAACCAAATTTGTAAAAGTAACAAACATATTTGCTTTTACCAAAGATATGTTGATGACATAATAATGGGTGCCAATAAATTAAAAATCAATTCAATCTTTAAAATTTTCAATAGCGTTCATCACAGATTAAAATTCACCATAGAATAAAAACATAAACAAATCTATAAATTTTTTAGACCTTACTCTAACCAGAGAAAAAAAATGGCAAAATTAGTACAAATTTGTACAGAAAACCAACATTGTCTGACAGTTATTTGAATTACTTATCTAATACAACAATCAAATACAAAAAAAGTGTTATATCAGGACTGGTAGATCGAGCCATCTTATTATCTGATTAAAAAACATCATAAAGATAACCTAACTATTATAACTATTTACTTAATAATTATCCTTTAACTTTCATCAATAATAATATTAAAAAAAGAATAAAACATCTACAAATACAAAACAATATGAA
>CALNHX010009445.1:0-49815 GCA_940337035.1 Agriotes lineatus
GTGTCACATTGAAAGTACCGTTTAATATATTATGAAAACTACATGTGTCTTAATGAGCTGGCGTTCCAAAGAGCGCATGGCAAAAACCGCTCCATGCCAATAGTGTGCCAAAGTATCGATAAGGCGCTTGCGCCATCTCATCTTGTGCTTACTCCTGTGTCTGTTCATGTGTCTATAGGAATAGTATAGATAGTATAGATTTTTACATAAGGAGATGATGGTAAAATCACATTCTTGGCGCAGCATTAATCTTGTCCATAATTTCATGTCTAAAAAATTCAAGAATAATCAATTAGTTTAAGTTCCATGTAGGCTGTATCCATGCGTATCAGTGTATCTACTTGTGTTTAAACCATCCGATCTATCATTGTGTTGGCATATTTCTACAAACCTCTCCCCATTGTTGCTAATTAAGTCTTCTCGAGGCTTCGTACTACCTTAATATTGACTTGTTTCCCAGTTCCATCATTTAGATCTTCCATAAGAATAGTGTCTTCTCGCGTACTTATATTTTATAATGATTAACGATTAATTATAAAACTCCTTTTGTACAGTGGCAACATAACTTGGGGCATATACCGGTAGCAGTAGTGCATGGTTCTTAATTTTCATTTTTCTACTCCTGCATGAAAATATTCTGTTTTCTTCAGAATTCACAGAATGGATAAGTTAATAAGGCAATTGTAGTTAACTGAACGAATATGGGCGGATATGAAATACACCAATCACAAACCACCCTAGTCGTGATTACCTAAGCAACTTTCATTTATTGTTTGTTCTGTTATGGGCCCGCTCTGCTAAATTGTATGTGGCAAACGTGATTTTGGTGTAAGATATCTTATTAATTAACGTTGAATAAATTCTCTTTTAATTTTGCAGTTTTTCTATTGATAGGTCCTAGAAAAAATACACTATACAACTCGAGCGGATTGTTCATATCGCCCACGGATAATTGAGCACTCCTCGTTTTAATGTTTTTTTTTGTCATTATCTATAATAATGCGAACTACTTGGTTTGTATAATGTTTCATGTGAAGAGACCCATGTTCCTTTATAGAGGTAATTTCTCATAAGTGCGTAATTATTATTTTAAATTCTATTTGTGCTAGGAGTTTTGTAACGTTTCTTTCATTGCTCCTACTCGCTTGGTGTTTACTTTCGCCTAGTGTTTATATAGATGGTTTCTTCCTATTTTTGCGTTTGGCGTTGGGGCAAATACATTTAATATTGCTGTATCCCTCGCCCTTTATTTCGATATAACGGTGTCTCTGTTGTCGGAAAAAATCGTGATTTAAACGATTTATAATCTTCTGGTGTGTCAAACTTAGATATCTAAGTTCTAGTCTTTATTGGAAATATTTTTTCTCTTTATTGTAATTGATATTAAAAAAAAATAAATTTCTTTTTTCAAGTCCGGGAAAAACACGGTTTCCACGATACCAAAATCGTGACAGAAATAAGGAATTATTCCCTAGAGGAGAGAAATTTACTTAAAGAATTTTGATTGACTGAAACCACAATTATGTCAAATTCGAGGTTAGCAGGTTCGAATTTGACATAGACTTACAGTTCCACCAACTTTAAAATTTAAAAATGTCAATAAATTACGTTAAAAAAAACAGGTTTGTAGTCTTAAATCTTTCTGCAACGTGAAAAAAATAGTATATGCAATTCGGAGAGACTGCTATTTTGCTTCAGTGCTATGTGCACCTCAACAAAATAACGCATTTATCTCTCTTATTGCATAATCAACTATTCCAACGATAAATTATTTCATGGATGATCTTTAGAGAGCTCGTTATACTGACTGTTGAAAAGCCTTTGTATATTTTCAATTCTCAACAAGTGTGATGGGGTATCTTTTAAACTGTGTAAGTATATTATCAAGAAGTTGAACAGATTCTCTACCGATAAAACTGCATCTCTTCAATAGTTTATTCACTCACGTATTTTATATTTCCTTACAGGCTTCAGTGATTGCTTCTTATAGTTTATTTTATTTTCATAGTATTTTGGGTTTTCTTCTGTTCTTTCTTATAGAATTTGCTTCCGCGACGCTGGCTGAATTTGTGCAAGCCTTTGATTTGCGTAGTTCTGGAATTATTCTTGCACTGGTCCAATTCGCACCTTGGAACATAAATTTTATAATATTGTAGAACCAGGTTGTTTTTTGACAGGAGATGAAGCTTCTTGGTTGCAATAAGATGTAACGGGAGATGGTCAGGCCTTACCACCCCTTACAAGACAATCTTGGCCTACGTCTCGTTACAAATGAACATACTTCAGTAGTTAAAATATTGAAAATAATTAACAAATACAAATCCCTATATATGATTGAAGGTGTGTCGTGTTTTTAACCTACTATTGACATAGACAGAAAACACGACAGTTTGCAAATGAATGTAGCGTAGGTACACAAAGTGTTTGTCTTATGTTGTCTTTGCGTTATGAAACCTGCCCTGGATCAGTGCAGGTTTCATAACGCAAAGGTTTGCGAAATGCTTCCTTATAGTAATTGCAACTTGGCCCAGTAACTTAACGTAATGTGCCGAGTTTTGTTTACAATTTACTTATTTAGCACACGTTGAACTAGTTTTTAGCCTTATGAAACGCACTTTTGTGTCTACATGATTTCACTTCATTTCTACACCTTTTTTGTTAAGGCTGTCTGGTCCATGATCAAACATTAGTTTGAACAAATTGAATTTGTTGTCCACGATTTTGTCGTGATATTTTTCACTTCTTCAATATACATGGCGTTTGATCCCTTTATTTATTTGAAGTTCTTCGAATTTTCCTTTCAACATTTAGCTACCATCTTAATTTACAGCTTCTTCGCTCCGAAGTTGAGTAGAGCGATTCATCGCCACACACTACACGATTGACAAAAAAATAATAGTTTTTAGAGATGTGATTTCTAGTCAGGTTGAAGAATGCTTCTTCGGCAGGATCACAATTTAGAAAATTCTAAGAAAACTTATACTTATACTTTTCAATCAATGGGTCTCCATTTGGGAACCTTTTTATTGCGACTAAGAGTGTTCCTTAGACCCCGTTTAAAAAATTTACTCTTTATTTTGTAGCAACAGTCTATACAACGGCTCAGGGACGTCATAATCCGAAGAATTTCAATATCAGGGGCAGTTCTATTGCAATCGTAACTATTTACGAGTCAATAGACAACAGTCAGCACCGTGTAAAAAGAGTTTTGAATCATTGAACCTCTTTCACTAGATACTTAGGTATTTAGTATTTAAAATAATTTTAGGTGGCACCTAGTAGAAATCGTAGAATGTCGAACTGGGTACAAAATCTAGGTGAAAGAAAACAATTTCACTCAATAGTTAGATAATAAATTTCCAAGTTGAGCAGTTTTTCAGGAAACCATAAATGCAGAAAATCTGGCTCGAAGGGACTTTCCATAAAACGGCCGCTGTTCAGGGCAATTATTTTGTAGTAGGTGTAATTTTATGTGCCGGAAAACTTAAATATACGACTACATATTATGCCCATAATCCAGCCTTAGATTCCAGCTAATCCTTGTTAGTGATCGCACCGCCCTACATCCACGGGGCCAGCAGCTAGCCCGCATCCTTTTTATAAATGGTTCACAGCCTGTGACGTTTAATATCCATACATTACGCAAACCTATCCCCATTCTCTACCCGCTGTACCGTCACAAAAATCAAGCGTCTTTTTTAATCACGCGCGAGGGGATCGGCGTGGCTGCGACACAGCCGAGAAGGCAAAGACGCCAAAAACGGAGCAAGCTACACGCCGAACGGATTTAGCCACTTACAATCATTAAATTAACTCTCATATGTTGAGGGCTACGATTTTATTTTGTATAAAGCTTCGAATAAATAAAAACGGGCCGGTAACAGTCTCGGCTTAAAGGCCCAGCAGCTGGCAGAAATACATATTTTTACTTCCTGCTATTTTACATGAAATGGATTGTTCTTTTTTTTTAATTTTCGTGGAAATACATTGCTAATACTTAGAAAAATACCTGAAACTAAAAAGTAGAGAACATTGAAAGAAGACATCTTTGTCTAGTTCTAATGATCCAGCAAGGTGATATTATTCAGAATCATGTGTAGAGGTCTTGATATTAATTTCTAACGTTTGGTATCGTAATAAAGAGATCAAAAATTACACATAACCGAAAAAATACCCCTAATGAAAATCCATTCGTTTGTGTAAGTGTTCGAAGCTCGAAGGGAACGCACGTTACATTGTAGCTGAACATTGAAAGACACATTTTTGATAAAGTATGTTGAAACACACTTGCTGAAAATGGAATTCGTAGAAGTCGCCCATGGTACAGGCCCTTTAAAATGACATCTCAGAGTATGTTGGTTATAATCATGGCGAATAATTTTTTTTGAGCTGATCAAAGGAGAAGGTTTTGTTTTTCTCTTTCTTTCTATTTGTCCCTCTATAATGAACCTGTGTGTTTCCTGCATATGCTGTTATAACAAAACCAATCGTTTTGGTGAAGGTGGTGTAATGGTGCTGGGTGACAGTGTTATTCTGTGACGTTTCGATTTTCTACAAATTAGATTGGAAACGTGTTAAGTACATGTTGCAATTTGTACGGCGCTATCTCCGCCACAATAGCCACCTGGTCACAACAAGATGCGACACGAAGATATATGGCCTCATAATGGGATACATAAAACCATATGGCCAATTATACCAGACTTTTGGGGGAGGGGGGGGAAGCAGCAACGCGCCAGTTTTTGCAAACCCCGTGTTTGCCCCATTTAAGTTCCCCTAGCTGAACGAAGTAGAATAAAGTTGCGAACTAGCATAAATGAGCAATGCCCGGGAAGTTTCGGGGAAATTTTACCTTTTCTTTTCAGATTCGAGGCTAGAACTTGAGCTAACCCTAGGGA
The DNA here is from genome assembly GCA_940337035.1 of Agriotes lineatus. Lineage (NCBI taxonomy): Eukaryota > Metazoa > Arthropoda > Insecta > Coleoptera > Elateridae > Agriotes > Agriotes lineatus. The sequence continues at coordinate 4,899 of CALNHX010009445.1, forward strand.
GCTTTTCCCCTTCCATGGCTAAAGCTTAATCCTGCTAAGCCAGGAGCCGTTTGTTCAGAACTCGAGAAGACCATCGTCCAGTGTAACTAGCACCTGAGGCGATCGCGTGAGTTATTTCATCCTGCGAAACGAACTCACGCTATTATGTTTTAAATTCCACTTTTTTCTAAGAAGTAAAACTGCCCTGCATCTAACTTTACCTGACCTGAACCTTTTCCTATATATTTGAACTCAGAGCGCCCGTGTCCACCCTTCGACGAGTCTAGACGTTATCGTGACGCATCGGTTAGTAAAACTGCCGTTTGAATCTATTACTAAATTTTCACAAATCACCACTGGATCATTTGAAAGCGCCGGTGTCAATCCTGCGACGAGTTGAAACGTTATCCTGACGCTTCAGTTACTAAAATTGTGGTTTGCATCAATTCCTAAATTCTCAAAGATCCCAATCCGATAATCTAAAGGGTTGCATTGAAAGCGCCGGTGTCAATCCTGCGACGAATCGAATCGTTATCTTTATGAATCGGTTAGTAAAACTGCGGTTTGTATCCCATCCTAAATTCTCGAATCGAATAACGTGAAGGTCTAAGAGTGCCGGAGTCCGTCCTGCGACAAAACCAAACGTTTAACGCCCGCTCCTCACTATAGCCATCCAGTGTGTTGAAAATCGTGGGCTAATTCAGGGGATTTGAATCCTGTTAAGACGACGACGTCTACTTGCATAACAGGATTGCATAGTTTGTTCCATTTCCTTCTAGGTGACAGAGTCAGAAAGTATTCCCTGAACCGCCCTTTTCAAAATATGTCCTTATGCAGCCATCCAGTGCCAGTGAGGTTTGCATACAATGACGACACAACACTCGCAATAAATCTACCTGTTCCAATCAGGAAGTTATTTGGCGTTAATGCTTCTTGGTGTAAGAAATTTGTAGACACATATAAGTTAAGGGTCGGTTGTTTACTATGGTACATCGTGGATATGAAGGGCGAGTAGATTGTAAAGGGTGCATCTGTTAGACAAGCTTACAACTCGTGCCAATGTACTAACAATAGTGATTTTTTGCTATTTGATATCTGTTAGAAATACCAAGCTCGATGTCGTATGGTTTCATTCTGGCGATGATATAATTGGTGGTACTGCTGCATGATCGTCGTTCTTTAGAAAGAAAGTATAATAGCTTGAACTTTTCACAAAAATAAGTACGTGAGCTCGCAACGTGAACGTGGCTAAGCTCCACTAGGCCCACTAGTGAACTCTTACGGTAGCAAAGTAAGACACCCTGTGCTGGTTTCATTGTTTTTACAACTCTTGATGTAGCTGATGGGCCCGGGCCCTGGGTCTCCTTGGAAATTACGAATTTGTGACATTGACACGAGAGCGAAACCCTGGGGTTGGTTTGAGACGACGAACTTGTGACCTTGACGTAGGAGCGAAACCCTAGAGTCCTTGAGACGACAAACTTGATGTAGGGGTGAAGCCCTAGCATCCATTAGGGTGGCGAATTTTTGACCTTTATGTTAGGGAACCCTTATCTATTCACCAAATTGTTAGTCTCTATCAATAAAGTCACCATGTATGATGATGAAGGAGAAAACTCATCTTGCATCTTCTCGTCATACAACTGACACAAATTCTTTGAGCTATCGTTTCGAGCTTACTAAATTTTTGGATTGTCATAATGGCAGAATTACTTGATATCGAATGAGTTAGTGCAGGTGAAGCGAAACCACATTTCTTTTCATGTCGCTTTCTGACTGTTCATCAATCGGTCAAAGCAGTTCATTGCAGTGTTAGTAAAAGGTGGTCTCGGATGATCTAGTCTCTTATCCGGTAGGCTGCTCACAATTGGTTGCTGCAACTTGGATCTGGTGTTTTTTTAGTGTTGGCACAATGCCGTAACTGATTTCACTAGACCCTGTTGACCTCCGCAGTGATCAGTTATTTGCTTGTTCATCATATTTAACTCTTGAATGTCAATTTTTGATTTCCATAAAGCTTCGTAAAATATATTAACAAATTTTCCATAATCTTACTTTGCTTCGAATTTGGGGTTTCATCATTTATATTCTTACTATATTTTGTTTTATTGTGCCCTTAGTTGTTGTTAAATGATTGTGTCTTTTTGCGTTTTCAGATTTTTTACGTTTTCATATAAAATTCTCGTATTTCCCATAGCATTCTTTTCCATTTCCTTGTATGATTTTTGTTAATACGCTATTTTTCTGATCAACTACGGCATTGTCCGTTATTATAATTTGCTGTAATCCTTTTTCGAACAGAAGCATCTTACAATAACGTATATGACGTCAGAAGTATTAAATAAATACATTAAGAGTTAACAGACTCCTTAGTTCTAGGCACCGCAGTATATTCCATCTCCTGATTACTTGGGTTTATTATAGACTCTAATTTAGTTATAATCTGAAGATATAGCCCGGCTTAAGCTTATAAAACAGTCTCATTCCTAACGACTAAATAATTTGGGGTAAGCATTGCGCCAGTATATGACCCATATCTCGAGCAATGCTGAAAGTTTGTAGATGCAGCCATAAAAATTCACATTTTACGAACGTATTGCTTAGTTGCTGGTTGGTTTCAGATGTCACTACAGTCTTGTAAAAGGTCTTGCTTTGCGTTGCGGAAATTGCGTAAAACAGATTAAATAAAGACGAAATTTTTGCCAGGATCACTAACATCGGCCATTTCCATCGGAAAATAATAACCAAGAAATTTAGAATAACGTTTTGATAAAACAGCGCCCGCTTTGGGGAGACAGAAATTAACATTCCTACACGAAATAATAAATTATCTAGCGGCGCGTACCTTCAGCTAATATAGAGTTATCTCCGTTTAAGCCCCTTAATCATCCCCTTAACCAACTTATTTAAACTGTGCAGTTGAGAGTTGATTTAGGGAACGAGGAAGTTGTATTAGGTTACACTTAAATATATAATTAATATCATTGGGCTAATATCCAAGTGAAAATTAATCTTAAACATGCCTGGAGCGCACTTGGCTCTTGATCCGTCTCGCCTTGAGCCTCGACGCTGAAGACACCATTTCCGATTAATTTCCTTTTCATTATTTACTTACTATGGCCGGCTTCTCTGATATTTGTCCCCTGGTGCTACGCAAATTAAATTTTAGTTCGACATTTCGATCACGATTTTACAGCCTCGTCTGGGAGGAGTCTGAAGATATATTTAATTTAGGAATATAGATATTGGGTAGAACCAATAAAGATTTAAATCGTAAAATATAAGGACTGGCTAGTATCCAATATAAAAAATACGGGTTTGTTCCCCGACTTAAAAATTAACGAACCTATTCCTGATCATTCATTTTAGATTGACTTAAACAAATCATTATTAGGATTGATTTACACTTGCTACTGCCTTAGTGACGTCGTGTAGTTTGAGTGTTTAATAACCTTTTTCCTACTCCGTTGTGGAAAGTACTCACTTTCTTCGCTCAAATGGGCGATAAAATTGATCATTTTCTCGACTATAATGATGATACTGAAATACTACTATTCTTGGTTATTCATTCTCTTTTTGTGTGTGAAATTTTCTTGCATTGGGCGTTTTTAAAGTTCGTTGCAAGGAAATTATTTTTTTTTGTGCTCAGGAATTTTTACTTCCTTTTACAATAAAGGAAGTATTGGATTCACCTCAAAATTTCTAAATTGAGTTTTTAACAGATCTTCATGTTTTAGAGTCTCGTGAACCCAAAAAAACAAAAAAGCTTTTGAAGAAAATCGCATATCCAGAAGTATGGTGTTTACTCTTCTGATTTTTTAGTTTTTTTCGATTTTTTAAAACGGCTCACACGATTTTTTTCAAACATTACAGTTTTATTACATTTTTAATGTGTATTGATATGAGATAGGTAATTTTCAAGTTGAATGCCTGTAAAATGGGTTTCTTTGGTTTTTTTTTCGAATTTTTTATTAACTCGTATTTTAAATACAACACTCAGTATATTATTACATTTTTGAATTCAGCTTAATATTTTAGAGAAAATTTATCTCTTGAACTAACGCTCTATTTTGTACCGTTTTTGTAGAATTTGTAATTTTTGATAATTTTTGACAAATACTTAAAAATCAAAACTCAAATTTTTGGCTAATTATAAGATCAGTGTAAATGGAGGTTGTATGCGTGTATCATACCATCAGGCATTGATCACGAATTATATACATATTTAGATTAGACAAATTAACCCTACAATATTTACAGAAATCGTTTCTTGTTGTTTTAGAGATTTGGATTTTTAGGGTAATTATTTTATGCGCCGTGAATTAATTAATTCGCACAATGGAGCTTATGATTTGTTCTAACTAGGCTCCGGAACAATATATTTAAATAATTAGTAAATACCTTTTGCTGTAAACAATTATTTACTTATGCAGGTCCAAGCAAAAACGATTTGTCTGATAGGATATTTTTAGCTTGAGATTAGCGGTAAATTGAATTTTAAAGCACAAAAATGGCAATAAAGCATCAGGTAAATATGATTAATACTGTGACGTAGCAACTGCTAAGCACGTTTTGTTTCTAGTGTGACGTAGCCCCACGAGCTACGTTTTTTGTTCTACATTCGGTCAAAACAAAAAAATGCCACGTTATCCTGCATTTTCAAAGGACGTTAACTGAATTTCTAGAAAACAGACGGATCTGGATAACTGGAACTTGGCGCTACACTTCGTAGAATCCTTCCTTCCTTCCTGTGGAATCATACCTTAATCGGAGACCTCTCTGACGCTGGATACACTCCCCAATGACGCCACGGAATTTATGCCTCAGGCTTGTTCATTTCTGCACGTACGGATTCCTGAAGGTCCCCTCTACACTACACGTAGCAGGCACTATTCTTGCTGGGCGATGCTGCTTACATAAGAAAATGCGCCCCCGAAGTTATTCGCACTTGGATTAAACTTGCTGCTGGCTAATCTGCTTCACTTGGACCTCTTAATACTTGGAAAATTATACCCATAAATGCCCTGTACACTGGTTAATAACTTTATATACAAATGATATTAAAAAGGACTTTTTATTTATAATTTCATGTGATAAATTGAGCAGCTCAATTTGGCCCCAACACAAATTTTACAAGCTTGTTTAGTTTTTATTAACAAAAGACTGTCATGTCACTTAGCAACTAGATTTTCAGTTTTTATAAAAGAAAGTAGGATTGATAACATGTTTAACCTTATGGACTACAGTTTTGATGTCTTGTCTTTGCCTAATTACTAAAATTGCATTTTTCTTGGAATAATGTCACTACACTTTGCTCTGACTTTTAAATCACTTTTGTTTATAATGCACTGATACACTTGGAGTTCATTTTGCGTCTCACTAACTGTATTTCGATCGATTGCTTTCCATTTTTCATTGCTTTTTGCAATCATTATTTTGCTACCACTGTTTCGTTTACCTTTCAACTAATTTGCCAATTGCTGGCTTACACTTTTAATACATAACGCTCATATTCTTTCTGTACTTAACCAATCATTCTGTATTCTTTTATTCACAGTATGTCTGATATTAATAAGCTTAACTCCGTCAGTTAGAAATTAAATTGCATTAGCCCTTCCGAACATTAATCATATCTGAAACTTTGAACGTAACCCTTCTGTAACCTGCTTTATTTTATGCTAACTTCTATTCCTCAAATTATTAGTTACTGCTGCTCATATCAAGTGCACTTATTAATGTAAAGTACTTATTATCTTGAAATAGATACAATAATAAATATAAGTGCATATTATTTCGAAATGCCGTTGACCAGAGATCAGATAGCTGAAATAAATGTCACTGTTGATACTTGTATTAAAGATATCCTGAGGAAAAACGAGTTTCTCGATGAACTCGTTGAAAAAGTTACCACAGAAGTTACGGCTGCTCTCAACAAAAAGTTAAGTGAATTCGAAGAAAAGGTTCAAATACTGTCCAAGGAAAACCGTGAGTTGCACAACAGAATTGATGGCCTTGAACAATATTCACGGAGAAGCAACATACGGATCTTGGGTGTACCTGAAGAAGCCAACGAAAACCTCACCGAAAAAGTCCAATTAGTTTTTGAAACCAGGATGGGTCTTAAAATTAGTGCCGAGGAAATAGACCGTATTCATCGAATTGGTAAACCCACAATAAACAAAACTCGAGCTGTTATCATCAAATTTTTTAAATACGATACTCGCCAAATCATCATTAACAACAGAAGCAAACTTAAAGGCACAAACTACGTCATTGTCGAAGATTTAACTATCGAGCGTCAAAAAATACTCATGGAGGCCCAACGAAAATGCGGACGTCGCAATGTTTGGACAAGAAATGGCACCATTATAATGAAAGTCAACAACGAAAAAATTGCTGTTACAACCCTCGCTGATTACCAAAAGCTTAACCTGTAACCGCCGATACATGAAGTGGCCGCTTTATATTAATAAATTTCATATATTCTTAAAATTGTTAAACACAAATATGCTTGCAGATAAGTATGCTAAATTTAAATATACGTGTGAGTGTTTGAATTCATATCATATCATTTTAGTAAGCCGTTGAGAAAATATTCCATGTTTATCTCTGCTAACATTCGTAGCAGTTTTGCCTTCTTTCGTTTAGTATATTATTTGAAACATTTAATTTTCCAATAATTTATTTTGCCTTATCATAATTATGCTTGTAGCACACGTTAATGTACGCTCGTTAATTTGTAATTTTATGCCTTTGAAATCTTTCATTTTAGACAATAATTATGATGTAATCGCCATCACGGAAACTTGGTTGACACCCGAAATTGGTGCGGATGCTGTACGCATTGAAGGATACTATTTGCTCCGTCAGGACAGAGGTTCTCGTGGCGGCGGGGTAGGTTTTTATATACGAAATTCTTTTAAATCTAAAAAAATTACAACTAATAATTCTATTGAACAGTTGTGGATCTCTATAAAATTAAACCTTCATTGTTTCATCTTCGGCGTAGTATACAGACCTCCTAGTCTTAATTATAAAAATTTGGTCGATGAATTAGAGTTATCTTTTGCTGTTAACATGTCGATTTCGAACAAGATATACTGCCTGGGTGATCTAAACATTGACTTTCTTGAACCTAACGATCCCCCTACTGTATATTTGAATAATATGTTAACATCATTAAATTTACAACAATTAATTGATCAACCTACACGCGTTACTGAGACTACTTCATCTTTAATTGATGTCATTATCACTACCGATGCGCTCTCGATCAGTAACTTTGGTGTATGCGTTTTGGACATAACTGATCACGATCCTGTTTTCTGTCAGTTACTTACTGAGAAAACTAAAGTAGCACCCGTCTTTCGTACTTATCGCTCATACAAATTCTTTGACCACAATAATTTCATACATGACTTAGAATCATCGCCATTACATAGAATATTTTTTATGGACAATAATAATGATAAGGTTAACTTTTTAAATTCCGTTTTGCTTCAGCTCTTTAATAATCACGCCCCCACAGTTACTAGTAAAATTACTAGACCACATCTACCGTGGGTTACAGATAATATAAAATTACTTATGAAACTACGGAATAAAGCTAAATCAAAATTTAGAAAAACCAAAAATGTTAACCATTGGCATTACTATAAAACCTTGCGAAATTTTACTTCTACAGCATTATGCAATGAGAAAAAAGCCTATTTTGAGCATAAACTACGTAACAGTAATACAACATCTTTTTGGAATAATTTGAAAATTTTGCAACTTTCGAACTCAAACAATAACAACATTCCTCTTCACTTAAATAGACCAGATGAAATACATAAATATTTCATTGACAGTATACCGCAACAGACGTACGATCCGGATTTAATAAACTTTTACAATTCTAATACTGTAAATAATATGAGTACCGTATTTCGTTTCCGTACAGTTGATGCTGGTGTTATATTCAAAATATTAAATAACTTGCAATCTAAATCTTTTGGTCTTGATGGTCTCAATACTCATATGATTAAGCTGTGTTGTCCAACAATAGTCCAATATATTACTCACATTATAAACTGCTGTATTACTGAGAATGTTTTTCCCGATGCCTGGAAACAGGCTGTAATAATTCCATTGCCAAAATGTAGTGAACCTAAAACATATAAGGACCTCCGTCCTATTAGCATCTTACCAGTTCTTTCGAAAGTTTTTGAAAAGATTTTACATGGACAGCTGCAAGAACATCTCATACACTATAACCTAATTCCGGAATTTCAATCTGGGTTCAAACCTGAACATAGCTGCACAACCTCTTTATTAAATGTTACTGATGACATATTCAAAGCTACAGATTATGGCGAACTCTCCTTGTTGATATTACTTGATTTTAGTAAAGCCTTTGATACATTAATTCATTCATTATTATTTTCTATTCTTCATTATATAGGTTTAGAACAAAATTCTATCTATCTAATAATAAGCTACTTTAGTAACAGAACGCAGTGTGTAAAAGTAAGGGATCAGATATCTCCTCAAGCGCTAACAACATCGGGTGTTCCTCAGGGATCTATATTGGGTCCGCTGTTCTTTTCCATCTATACTAGTCACCTTTTCCAAAGTATTAATTCTTGTAAAGTTCATATGTATGCTGACGATATGCAGTTATGTTATTCTTTTAAACCTAATGATTTGCAACTTGCTCTTAGTAACATAAATAATGATCTTATAAAAGTACACGACATTTCATCAAAACATTCTCTCTTACTGAACCCAAACAAATCTTTGGTACTTTTATTTGGTAGCAAAAATGTTTGTTCTAAGGTTAAAGACTCGATTAATTTAGTTATTAATGGTTCGAGAATACCTGTTGTCGATCAAGGAAAAAACTTGGGTTTGGTAATGGACAACACCTTTAGGTATAGGGAGCAAGTTGCAAATAACGTCCAGCGATCTTATGCTGCATTACGAATCCTATATCCACATAAACCTTACTTATCTAAAACTGCTAAAACAATTTTATGTAATTCGCTGGTCCTTTCACAATTCACGTATTGCGCTCCTGTTTATGGTCCCTGTTTGGATGCTTCTGATCGAGGTCGTATCCAAAGAGTACAGAATTCATGCTTACGATATATTTTTGGAATTCGCAAATATGATCACATTTCTCATAAACTCAAAGAAACTGGCTGGTTGAACATGAAAAATCGTTTCATTTTGCAAGCTGTTACTTTATATCATAAAATTATTCTGCATAAAAAACCTTCTTATTTACACAGGCGTATATCTTTTCGAACAGACGTACATAACTTGAATATTAGAAACAAAGGTCTGATCACCCCTCCACTTCACACAACTGCTCTTTTCGAACGTTCTTTTTCTTACTGTGCTTATAAACTTTATAACGCTGTTCCTGCTGATTTTAAGAGCCTTAGTGTAATTTCGTTTAAAAAACATATGCGCCGTCATCTTTTCGAGAGTCAATAGAGTCGATAAAGTTAAATGTCTAATGCAGTTAAATTCCCATGTTAGTGTGTTGCAAGTTGACTATTATTATTTTTTTGTAAATTATGTATTTTGTTTTTTCGCGTTTGCACGACATAGTTTTAATGTTGATTACAAGGTTTGAGTGGGAGATCAGTAGTAGTTTCACTACATTACTGAACTCTGCCTTGCGATTTTCGGTCTAATGTTATTATACATTTTTAGTTCATTACTATTTTAATTTTTACTCTTTTTGCTCAACAATATATTTTTTTTAACTAATGTAATGTGTAACTATTTTCATTGTCATTATTATTATTATTTGTTTATGTCTAGACCGAAAATAAAAGTCCATTATTATTATTATTATTATTATTATATTTCATTCTCTGCTCATGTTGACCTTATTCATTTAGTTAATTAGCCAGTCAGAATTTCTATGGGTAGTGAACCATTACAATATACAGGGAGTTTATTGCAACGCGCAATATCTGTAAATGCGTTTATTTTAAAATGCAATATGTAAACGTTACTGAGTATGTAAAAACATAATATATTGTACGGAGGAAGGAATTCTGTTGATCAAATAGTGTAAACACTTCAGTTTACAGCAAGTATGTGGGTTACTACATTCTCTGTTGTTTTTTCTGATGCTTCTTTTTCAATAAAATTACGGTTCATATATTGCATTTTAAAATAAACGCATTTACACATGGCGTGGCGTACCCTTAGAAACCAATAGTAACAATCAAGTCCTTATGGAAACGGGAATGCCACATTGCGCGTTATAATAAATTCACTTTATACCTTGGTTGTTTATAGTAATTAATCATAGATGATTACCGAGATTCAGTAGAACTTAGTAGGGTTTGTTATTTGCTTAAGGCACATTGCTGAACAACGGAATCTTCCTAAAGTAATTGTGGAAGAAGCAGGTGCCCACGGAATAAAATGATATACAGCGTGCCGCTTAATAAACTACGTGCATCTTTGTAGGAAATATGCAAGCTTCAGATATAAATTCCGACTTTTCCATTTTGAAATTCCTTGCAATCTCAGGCTAAAAAGTGTATGAAGAAGGTACCCCTGAGTTATTTACTTGCCGCCCTTGACAGGACTCGACTGTTTCACAACCAACTGGAGTCATGGTTTAAGAAATGATCATCCAAATAATATGGCGAATCACGAAAGGTACTGCATATTTACTTTCACCAAATAAGTCGAATAGTTAAGTCACACCCAATGAAAATTGAAAACTAAACCAGATAGGACAACAGCATTAAATCGAAATTGTTACGGTTTCTAGCAGAATATGAAATAAATGGTACCTATTAATGTTTTGTACACTCTTCCGCAAATAGGTAGAGATTTTGGAATTCTATTGCAATTCACTAAAACTGATTATTTTCCAGGTGTAGTAAGTTTAGTACTTTATATCAAGAAGAGGAAGCGGTGGCTCAGCCTCTACAAAAATGGTTTGGTCTGTTGTAATTCCAAAATTTACGAGTTACATGGCTAGTCGCCTTTAGCAGAGCACAATCCATTACTGTTTACATTCCTCTAAGCCGGACTTTGACATGTAACAGTGACAATCCGAAACTTCGTAATGTATAAGTTGCAGCGAATTCCCATGCAGAATTACGCCCTGACGCAAACGTAGATGCATTACTGAGCGCAAAGTGTATTTCGACTTGGAAGTTCCCCCGTGTACAAAAAGCCGAAGTTGGATAGTTCGAAAGTGGCTCGAGACCTTGCGGATGTGCCATATAACGAATGGCGAGGCAATTTGAGCTTTTTGCGTGAAGCAACAAATTTAAATTATGGAACCTGTGATTCAGAGTATGAACAAAGCAGGGCGATAATATACGGTCAAACTAAAAGGGAAGCGTCATAAAAGTGGAGTGGGAAGGTTAGCTACCCGGAAGGTCCCTAAAATATTATCAACGAAACAATAGGGAAACTTCCGACACACTATACACCAGTGCTACTGTAAAACAAATTAAAAATATTACAGCTCTCAACTCTTGCAGCCGAAAGCGAGAAAGGGTGAAATACGGGAACATAAAACTGCGGTGTCAGTTGCGCGAATTTTATTAAATGAGATGTGATGAGAATGACCAATGGCGTTCGTTTTAAACTTAGACCTAGGAATTTGTCGTTTCTGCGAAGCGTTTTTGTGGCAACCTTCGAATAAAAGTGTTTGTGCTCTGATAATGTAAGCTCATTATATCTAAAGTAAACATGGTAGACTTCCTTTCTCATATTTAGTTGATTCATACCCATTTATAATACTGGATAAACCCATTTTCAAATTATACAATACACTTAAATATTACAACTATTAATTGCACAGAAGTTTAATTTGTGGTAAGACAAGGAAAATTCTGTGTAGACAAGTAATATATTAAGAATACTGTTTCGTCCTATACAACTTTTGAAAAGGCTCACTGCCCAGACTAACTTGAGTTATCGGCGTTTATATGGTCGTGAGTAAGAATTAGGAAAACTAGCCAGTTTCCGTACAGCGATAACGAGAACTTCAAACTAACCGGCAGATTAAAAAAATCCACTTACTGTTGAAGACCACTGTCTCACATCAATCTATTCACAGAAAACAAAAAGGCATCCGTAGATGAACAACCAAGCGCGTATAAAAATTCGCGCAGATATAATTATAAAAGAGAAATAATTACGGTTAAGCAATTACAAAAATCCATAGCTAAAAATATTACATCAAATTTGACATTAAACAAACAACACTAAGTCTGTCTTCTATATCTCCCTACAAAAGGTTAGTTACATTCACAAAACCTTAATTTTAAAGTTACTAATATATTGTTATGATATCGAACCTCAAGATTAATAATTAATTTAATAATAATAAATATCATACCCCAAGTTTATTTTATAAAGGGTGCATTTAATATAAAAAGAACAGGATAGCTATCTAAAATATATTTAATAAAATAGAGATTTAATGAAAATTCGGTGAAGCAATTATTCTTAGAAATAGGTTCTAATATGACTCAATATTGGAGATTTTGAATAATAAAGATATTATTTGGTAGTATCAGAGTACAAGTCATAATTGATATTAGATAACAATTAAAACAAACTATAAGATAGTTTGAGTAAATGTGAAAGGCCTTTACTAAATAATTATTTCAAAAGTCACATGATATGTCAAAGCAATTTATATACTTGCCATTGTAAATAATCCAGGAGTGTTCGTTTCTACAAATGTATGAATAGAGTTTACTATGGTGAAATTTAATTAAGAGAATAACTTTTTTTTAAATAAAATGTCCATGTAAAAAGTTTGTAATAAGTAAAATTTGAAAATAAACCGTTATTAAAATAATTTTTATGATTTAACATATTATACAAGGGTATGAGTGATTAAATGAAATACATAAATAAATTCAAAGTAATAAATTTAAAACGAACTATAATATTAAAGAGCTATGAAACGACGCATATATATGGTTGGACAGGGACACCTGATCAACGCACTTAAGTGAAATTAATCACAGGTATATGTAAACAAATATGAATAAGTTATAAAAGTGAGCGATAAGATATTAACAAGAAATACTTATCTTTTATCAATATTTAAAATGATATTAACTGTAAAAAATATGAGTTTTGCTAACTTTTCGTATTGATGTTTTGACTTTGACAGTTCAGAGAAGTGCTATTTGTCATAATTCTCATATCAACAATTAACCATAAAGTATAATAATTTTAATAATCAATAACAATCAAGACGATAGCAAATATTAACAAATGCAAATAATTAATCATACTTTATAAAGCATGAACCTAACCTGATTTAAGGGTAAATGTTCTACCGGAGCTAGCAAAAGAATTAGACTCAATAGTAAATAATTTAAATGAGCGCATAAACTCTAAAAACGGCAATTCTAAAGTAAAATTATTAAATATACGTTGTTACAACAAAAGATAACGTGAAATAGTACGCGGGGACATATAAGCAAATAAAGGTATTGAATACATTATTTACCATAATCCGAAAAGCGAATATAACCCTTAATTAAAGGATTGTATTCGGGAACCACAAATAGCTGTGTTTTTAAACGTAACTTGTACAACCGACGCTTATCAAAAACGTCTTCGGATTAACGCTGTGTCAGAAAATAAATGTCTTTCATCAACATCATAGGCGTTATCTGAACCAGAAAATCCGTTTACTATTTTAACAGACGATCAAATTTATAAGCAATGAAGGTGGATTAGTTATACTCTAATCGTCAACCAAGTAAAATTCATAAAGAATTCAATGGTAAATGAGATACCAGATACGATAACCAAACGCATTGGGTTTCTGTTTTTAATTTCATGGGAACCCGATGGCTTCAAAGAATTAAGGAGCCAGCTCTAGATAATTTTGTAGCTCTAATATTTTATGAGTCTGAACGACATTCGGCGGCATGACAGAGGCTAGAAAAAAACCTCACCTGGCGTTGTCCATGATGCAGCAGGTCTAATAGCGGCTCCAAGACTCCATGCATCTCCGATATTCAATTTACCATACCGATTATTCAGATGGAATAACCCATGGAAGTTCCTGCTATATTTGTATTTGAAAAAATAGTGTATCACGAATTGCCAGAATTTAAAACAGACCATATTCAAGCTACTTTCATTAAATATCAGTATACTGTTCACACACGATTTCTAACATTGCATTCTCACAATGTTTATCAATTCGCTAACAAAAGCGCTCAACTTAGGTTTTTACAGAATGTAATCAGTGCTAATATCTCACTTGATGTTTTCAGATGACGTAGCTTTATTATCAGGAAACAAACATTTTAATTTCACCAGAAGGAGAAGTATGAAAATTAACGTAAGGTTGGACGAAGTAACTTTTATTGCTAGTAGCAGGTTACTGTAACTATTTATGCTAGAACTGTATGATACATGCATTATAAATGTACCCATGGTTGTACTAGGAAATGTGCTATTTTGTATGCCTCATCAACCGAGTGCAGGTAGGGTAAGTGTAGCCGCATGTCCTGTAAAACTTTAATGTGTTTCCACATGAACATTGATATATTATTAACGTGTGTGAACGTAACTAGGAATTTGGCTGTTTGAACTAATTAATAAATTCTCGCGTGGTCGAGTATGTATCTTACTGCCATTTAGTCGTTGAACTTCAGAATGGAGTGCCTGAAACTATGTCTAGGTTTCAGAATGTATAAACATTGAAAGGCTAATATTGTGATCGTTAAGTAGATAACATTTTAATGCAAATCATTATTACCTATAATAAGGTTTTTATTTATCAGTTAAGCGTTTACACATTTCCAGTGTATGAAAGAGAAAATTACATAGAAACGCGTTTGCAATAAAATGTTGACTATTATAAGATGCTTAGCACTGCTGTTCCATTTCCAATTTAAATGAAAATGATTCATTTAGTAGCAATATAAACTGCGCTTTCCAAATATATTTCTATAAATAATTAAACAGACGTGCAAAATCAATAACACTCAACATCAGTGGTTAATCTAACTGATGTAGAATAACGGTACGTGGCAATTATTTTTATGGAATGTCAAGTAGATTGAAATGTTGGTGGATAATTTTTGCAACGTTTTTGTGTCATTGCCGGTATACTGTCTCCGTTAAAGTTGTACAACCTGCCATGATACGCTGGATGGTTTCTAGAGAGCTACCGCACTTTCGATACCGATCGTCAGTTATACTAGGGTCCCTTACAATGTGCTTCAAATACTACTTGATAGGAATTACTTGACCTTGGATCGCAATGATATAGCCCTCCTGCAATAGGTCGTCATGATTGAGTCAGTAGCGGCACTGTTTTGTCGACATTATCCAAACTTAAGTCATGAGGGATTACTATTAATGTACCATAATTAACATTGTGTTACGTGTAGAATGCGTCCATATAGGTTTACACGTCAATGAGCGCGGTCTGGTTGAATTTTGGGTCTATAGTGCATATTTGAACGTCCCGCGTCACCCATTCTTGTCCCGATAAGTTCATATCGGCGCGAGAAGCGATAAAATGGCCGTTTTGGATTATCTCTCTCTTTTTCGTTTGTGCAACGTTTTCGAGCAGGTCAGCTTCCATTATGGTCATCAGAATCGGCAGACTTTCTGGAAAAGTTATGCTGTAAAATATCGGGTTAGCCCTCGCTGTATTTAGCGGATTAAGCATCTCTGTTTGACTTTTGAAGAGTATATTTCTTACGCCGTTAGCGGTTAGCGAATTTGTACCACGTGATTAAACGTTTTGCAGTATATCCGGGGCGTTTCTTTTTAGCTGTTAATATGGGGTCCAGATCGACGTGCACGAGGCATCCTTGATCTATAATTAGAGTAGTTGAGCAGTAGTAGCCTGCCTGCAGCATTCTAGTGTCGAGCCGTCTTATTTGGATGCCAGATTTCCCGCAGTAATTGACCTAGATCTTACCATCGTCTTTCTACCGTGCTGCAACGTTCGAGGACCTAGAGCTATTTGGTATCGGGAGCTCTACGAAGGACCCGATGTACTATTGTGTATAGTATTACCATTACTGTGCGCTCATGGTGAAGTTCGTTAGACTTTCGCGAGACTTTCTGTGCCTATTTAGTACTTTCGTAATCTGCTCTGGCTGCACTGTGTTGGAAGAAAATCTTGCCTGGGCTTGCTCAAAACCCGTGGGGTTTACGTTTACCATTGAACTCTTGCGGTTAATTGTAGTTTGCTTAACGATCAATGGGTAGACTTCAGGGTCCATTTGAATGCTTAAACTAATACAGTTAATGATTTCCATCTTCCGAGCCTATTGTTAGTCTCCGCAACACTTTTAATTTGTTAGTTAGTTCTAATTAACCTAGTTTAGTACAAATGCAGTGTATTCGTGTACATATTGTTAGTAGACAATGTTTTGATTTGTTATTATCGCACCGTTATCAAAATATATGTGAAAAACCAATACATTTAAGTACATATGATGAGCAGACCTGGTTGTGATTTGCTATTAATGCACCAGAGCAATATTTTTGTGAAAGGACGACACATGCGGGATATATGGTGAATAGACGATATCTTGAATTGCTATTACTGCACCATAATCACATATTTTTGGTGAAAACCCAATACACTTGGGTACATATTGCGAGTAGACGAGATTTTGGATTTCTATAACCGCACCATAATCAACGCTGTTTTGTGAAAATCCAATACACTCGAGTACATGTTGGCAGTAGACGAGGACGTTTGGATTGCTATTAATGCACTATAATCCAATGTTTTTGTGAAAAGTAACACAGTCGGGTACATATTGTGAGCAGACGAGGCTTTGGATTGCTATTACTGCATCATAATCCATATTTTATTCTGAAAAACCATACACTCGGGTACGTGTTAGCAATAGACGAGGTTTTGGATTATTATCCATATACCATACTCAGAAATTAAGTGATAAAGGAATACATTTGGCATGTATGTTGAGTAGATTAGGTTTTGAATTTCTATTGTCGTACCATAATCCGTATTTAAGTGAAAACGGAATATATTTCCGTACATATGGGGTGTGGACGAAGTTTGAAATGCTATTAATGCACCATAATCGAAATGTGTGTGAACAAGCAATACTTTCGGGTACTTATTGTAATGAGTGACGCGGTCTTATCTATTAAGCGCTTCCCCAACAAAACGGCTTTAGACACGAATCGCTGCGCGATAGTTTACACACAGTAAGCTATCGCGTAGTTCGCAAATTCCCAAACTGCACTTATGCAGTTTGGGAATTTAGCGAACTGTTCTTAAACAGTCTTTCAGAACAAAATGTCAACTAACTTTAGAGTATGTCAATCGTTTAAAATATTAGTATTGTTGTGAAGTAGGCAGTGCAAGGTCAGAACAGCCAACGAAAGTAAACTCTAGAGTTTGCTGGAGAATATATTACTAACTGCTTTAAAAGCCATTATACTACCGTTGACGCAACTCACGCATCTCGAACGACATATTGTATTTTTCTGGACGATTTCCCAATTAATACCGGTAGAACAGTGTGCGAATGGTTTAGTTGAAGTATGAAAGCACTACAAGATCTCCAGACTTCAATTCCATTGTAGCTATAGGCAGTGACGGTTCGAATATAAAATAATGATGCTCAGCGTTTATCTTGTAATAGTATAATAGACGATCGTACTATCTGGCAGCTTAGTAGTTGAGCGAAAAATTCGATAACATTAGGCAACATACTCAGCATCTCAATACTATTACGAGCCACATTTAAATAATAAAATAGGCTTTCCATGTTCTCTAAAGAGTGGAAAAACTGAATCCTCCAGTTTTCTGTTCGTGGGATTAATTTTGATTTTGTTACGCCACTTTCTCGTACAACTTTTAAGCTGTTTAATAAGAATAATAAATAGATATATATCCAACGGGAACTAAATTCCCAATTACAGGAAACATACACAAGTTAGTAACTAAATTAGTGTCGCGAAGACTTAAATCAATTAATGCGTTTAGAAAAACGGAAATACGGCATCAGCAACGAAGAAATTTTCCTTGGAAAATTGTACAAACCACATGAGACAAAATATTACAATTCACACCTGCAGGTGGAAAACGGCAATAGAACCTGTGCCACCACATAAAATCTCCACGCCGCCCATAAGGACAAAGCATCCATCCTTATATTAACGTAACTACGTCATCAGAGTTACTCCTAAAGAAACGACGGCGACGGCTTGCGAAGTGAATCCTACACTAAAAAAGCGCTACGCCATTAAGATCAGGACACCAAATTGAAATTTTTTCCAAATAGAACCAAAATACTCATAGGCAACCCGCTCCACTCACGAGCACTTGAATAAGCTTACGCCTAAGAAGACAGCATTGCTATACTCTTATACTTCCAAGAGAGGTGCTGTTCTTGAAGGACAAGGCACCTGTTGAGAAGTTCCTGATTATATTGCAAACAATTAATTAATTAGGCTTTGATTGATAGACAATCGTCGATATTCGTCGGATTTGGCTCTTTCCAATTATTATTTATTCAGAAACTCTAAAAATGATTGCATGGGAAAAAGTTTTATTCAACTGGAATGTGGAATAAGTGCTGGAAAAGGGTGCTAAAAAGACCAAGATAAATATAGTTATTCTTAGACACAGTTCCTTTTTTTCGTACACCTTGAAACAATAGTAATTTAATCGTCAAATTCGAGCAGCCAGCACACTCTAATCGAGTTAGTACGAAAAACATCGCAATAAATGCATGATCAGTTGTCGCCGTTGAATTTTCGAACAACTTCATCGTGGACAATATATTCCGATGATGTTTAACTAATTTGAAATTGTAAAACAGCGCCGAGAACTGGTCAGTGGTGTCCGTGTCAGTGCATAATATATGTGCAGTGGATGTTGGGTGGATAGTACAAGCTTAGACCGACTGCAATGCGGGGTTGTGTGCCAGGACAGACAGTCGGCAGGACAATGCAACAGCCAGGACATAAATTCAGAACAATGCGACCGGAAGGACAACTGTGTGCGCCAGGAAGTGCCGCGTATCCTGTCCTTGCTGAGAATCAGCAAACGCTCGCCGTTGTTCCACCGGAGTGATGTTTATCAACACTTTCTATTCTCTGTGTAGGGCTTCAAGTTCATGATAATAACCTAACATAACACTGAGTTATATCGCAACTTACGTGGAGGTAGCGCGCGTTAATTCCATAAATCCCCCAAATTTATATATTTAAAGGGCATGTTGCGAGTTTCGAAGGGGCGACTGAAAGGCAAACGAATATTGAGCTTATTTGTTTATCTACCTTTTTCCAGTACTCGTTTTAATTAAGGGAAGATATTTGCGGAATATTTTTCTAAACGACTGAAATGTGTGGCTTTTTGATAATTACAATATGGAAGCGGCGAATAAGCAATAATTTCCAAGGATACTATTTAAAAATCACAAATGATATGTAAGTACCACAGTTATGCAATGCTTAAATACTATAATACTTAAGCATAATACACATGCCAGAGAATGCTATGCAAAAACACTCACCATCATCGTTATTTTAGTTACACCACAGAGAAACAAACTATCATTATTATTATTAATATTACCAAAGTATAAATAATAGTAATTAACGTATTAAGAGAGGTAACCCAGTCTTAACATTCGAGCATATTTTTACCACTCGAGCGAGCGCAGCGAAGCAATAGTGGTAATTTATGTGAGAAATGTTAAGACGGCTTCCTCTCGAAATGCGTTCATTAGTTTATTGTTAATTGAGGCAATAATTTTGAATCAATAATAATTACTAAAAACTGCTAAATCGAAATCGGACTACCATGAATATGTGTGATGTTGCTATAGTGAATGTATGTTAAATGAGTGGATACATGTTAAATGTATCTTAACATTCCAGGACTCGATCATGTTAAACAGTGTTTAACATTTCAATGAACAATAATAGCTATTTATGCAACAAGTGCTAAAAGTTGGCGTTTATGCACGCTTTGCATACAATATTTTATCTACGACCTTAATTTTACTGTTATTAATCTATAAATTTCGATTTAACAAAGACTTCTAATTTATGTCATAATAAACAGTAGGCCATGCCGCGCGGGCGAATGTTTGCGAATGACAGTAGTCGAGGTCAGTTACGAAATGTAATTATTAATACTTCACATCTGACTGTATTCATTACATAACGCTTTAATTATTTCAAAAACGCTTTACCTGTAACGCAAGAAGCAACTAGAATAACTTTACAACTTCACTTCCAGTTCGAAATTGTAGTTTTATAACCTCACTTCACTTTTAGCACATGTGCTAAAAGTAAACAGCTGATTTCTTTAACCACGGTAAACTATAAAACGTCACTTTTAGTGAAACAAGCTAGCGCTAGAAGGCCTATTTTTAGTGGTGGTCGTAGATAATACTCTATTTATGCAACAAGTGCTAAAAGTCGACGTTTATGCACGAGACATAAAAAATTATGAAACGAAGCCGAAGGCTGAGTTTCATAACACGTCTCGTGCATAAACGACTTTTAGCACGCGTTGCATACAATATTTTATCTACGACCTTAATTTTACCGTTATAAATCCATAAATATCGATTTAACAAAGGTTTGCATCTGCGACACTTTTAATTTATGTCATAATTAACAGTAGGCCACGCCGCGCGGACGATTGTTTGCTACGCCAGTACTGTCAAGAAGAGTTACGAAATGTAATACTCCACATCTGACTGTATTCATTACATAATGCTTTAATTATTTCAAAAAACACTTTAGCTGTAACGCAAGAAACAACTAGAATAACTTTAAAACTTCACTTCCAGTTCGAAATTGTAGTTTTATAACCTCACTTCACTTTTAGTCCATGTGCTAAAAGTAAACAGCTCATTTCTTTAACCACGGTAAACTATAAAACGTCATTTTTAGTGAAAACAAGCTAGCGCTAAAAGGCCTACTTTTAGTAGTGGTCGTAGATAAAATAATTTATCCAACATTGTCTGTCTAGTTATAAGGTTATTACTAGATCGACTTTAGACCTCTAAAGTGGCCCCTTATCTACTAGTGAGTTAAAAACCATGTCACTCACTACTGCCTTGTTGGTAGCACTTCAGTAGTCTCAATCTGTAATTTTAAATTTATTTGATTTCTCGGTATTTTCCAAATTGTCACTATGACTTTACGGCTGTCAATACAACATTTATGTTTTTTAAGATATTTATTTAGTTGTTGGATAAAACGTTATATTGTATACGTGCTTTAATTGCTCTTTATCCACTCAAGCTTCGTTCTCGCATTTAAACATTCTTTCATGGATAAAACGACTTCTAGTACACGTATACAATAAATTACTATTAAAATAAATTAACAATTCAAGGACATTTTTCAAGATTTTTTCGATAACAGTTAAGCTGAAGTTTTATACAAAATGTGTTCCATCTTTTTTCCTTTTGTCAGTGTTACTTTAGTTATGAATTAGCGACTTGAAAAAAATAATCTCCAAAACACTATTTCATAACTTGTTACAAAAATTTAAGGTAAAATGTAACAATAAGAGAAAGCGCCCACTCTTATCGCATAACTTGTTAATATTTAAAACCACTATCTTACAATAGAACCTTGGAGAGGGGTTGCAGGCAAAAGGGGTGCGTAATAAACTTATCTAATTGCCATAAGAAGTAGAAAACCAATAGCTAAAGATGCCAGATCCAATAACTTATCGTGCCACACTCCGATGAACTATACGGAGTAGTAGAGACTACAAAAAAGGTAGTCAATACCTAAGAAATACAACAATGGTTAGTGTCGAATAACAGCAAATAATTTATACAAAATAACGACCTCAATGCACTGAAAGACAATGTTGTTTACCTAAATATTTAAAAGATAATAATTACATGAGTAGTAGACGAACAAATAGTATGCGGGAATATACAAACAAAACGATATCATTAGACAAAAGCGCACGCTGTCGATTTAATGAAACGTGCAAAATCGTTATAAAGATGAGCTCCACCAGGTGCCCCACAAAAAAGCAGTGTAATAACATAATACAGCATGAGGTCTCCCTGAACGGACACAAATGTAGATGTTATAAAAGTATCGCATTAAAAACACATTTTACTAATAATTGACGAGTAGCGCGTATATATCACTAATCACTAATATTATGCAAACACACAAAGTAAATGTCATTTGGTAAAATAAATAAAAAATTTTGGACAAAACTTCGCATGTTGCGTTTTACTAGCCGTTTAAACCTGTAAAAATGTTGATAAATGTGGGCACTGTAAGTGTCACTAAGCGCGAAATTTAAATTTATAGCGGTTGGCGGTGATCACGACTGGCTTCAGTGGGGCTGCAGCGGGTTATCTTAGTTGATGGCGGTTGATGGTTGTGGGTGCTGGTGGCTCAGTGAGATTATTGCCTTATAGTTTCAAAAGTAAAATCATTATTTAAACAACGGCGAATTTAAAAGTTACTAAAAGCTACTTAGGCAACCTGAAATACACGACGACAATCAAAGTTATCGAATCCAAAACAACATCACTTTTGAATCTCAAGAAGCTGTGCAAACACAACTAACAGATGAATGAATACATGTAATTTGGTCTTTATAAGAAAACCAGGAGTATAGACTATGCGTAACGATATTATTGGAAATGAAATAATAAATTTATCTTCAACAATATCAAAACGTTAAAAAATGAATGCTTTTTATTTTTTAGTCTGTAAACAGGCTGCTTTGCTTGAACTTGGGCTATCTAAAGTAGAATTGCAGGAAATTACGCTTATGTCTAATATCGAATACGAAAAGTGAATTGGATACTACTTAAAACACTGTCAAAACGAATGAAAACTCCGACTTACCGTCAAATCAGCATGATTTTTGGTAGCTGTGGAAAACATAGACCAAATGGAATTTTACGTGAAGTTTCAAAACCGATAGAGTTAGAGCAGTCAATTATTCTGAAGAACAGAAAAATAATGGTGATTTAGCTGCCGGAAAATTCCGATAAATTGTTGAAAAACAACTCAACCTTACTACAATAGAAAAGATAAGAATAGTAAGAAAGAAAGCCGATATACAAGCAAGAAAGAATATTAAAAGAGAGCAACCCTAGGTAGAAAGATACAAGAGAGCCATGCTAGATTTTTAAAATATTATTTACCAACTCGCATCTCATTATTGTAGAGATCGAACAAATACCCTTTATTTGGAACCCTTATTGGAATCTAAAACACAATTATACTCTTAGGGTCTCTACCACTCACAAATTATTGCGTGAATAAGAGCATTGTAGTTTTATAAAAAACAATGGTTTTTAAACCTTTCCATAATGGCAATATATTTATATGCTACCTAAGAGAAGATCTCTGCGGTACCTGTTTTATATTGTCATGGAAATATTTCAGAAACTAATTATGCTAACCATATAACAGCAAAAGCAAAGAAAATGGAAGACAAAACAAACTTCAGAGTGACGCACCTATGTATAATTGTTTTCTGTTGAATGACACGTTTTTAAGATTACGCTACGTGTAAATGTCACTCAAGTGTATTTTAAAACAAAACTGTGCGTCCATAATTTGACATTTTTTAATCTAGTGAACCGAGATGTCGCCTGTTATCTATGGAATGAAACGGAGGCAGTGTTAGAAGCATCAGGATTTCCTACCATCGTTGTTATGCAGTTAACAGAATTGGTAACATAAAACGAACCAACAATTAAAAACATGGTTTTGTGGGGCGCTAGTTGTGGGAAAATTCACTTAGGTCATCGTGACGTTATCCTGGCTCAAGTTAATTAAAACACCATTAATGTGTTTAGAATTTGCGCGTAGCTAATCTCCCGTTACATTTGGCGCTTTTTGCCCCTCTCCTCCATGATAAAATTCCAAGAATGGTAAAACGCTCAATTCTACATGTGTAAGGCCTTAACATTCGAGGTCAGGAAAAAATTGTAGTACAAAAATACGGAGCGCTCACGTAGGCCCGCACCTCTTATTATAGCATACAATTATTTCCCCAAAACGCTCCAGAAGATAGCAGAGACTATATAAGCGAGCTACCACAATCTTGGAAACATAACTTCAACCCGACGTCCCAGCCTAGGGATCGCGGTTATTAAGGCCTCCAGCACCTGGAGAGCGAACCTGCGCCCAGAGATTGCTACTCGTTCTTGCCGATAGTCCGACTTTTAAACTTATTTTTTCAATAGGGGCAATTAGAACTATGAAGCGTTCCACATAAAATGAATATATTTTCAAAAAGAAGTTAGAAATACAGTTGCGACAGTTCGACGACAGGGCCGAGCTGAGGCTGATCGGTAAACCAGGTTTAGACGTCGCGTCGTTCAACTCAACATTGCTGTACAGGATAATGCTCGACCCCATTTCGCTATTTACATGCTGACCACGATTCAAAAATGTAAATGGACCATGCTGCCACATTTATCAAACATTTCGGACCTTGCTGCATCAGATTTTTATTTGTATGGACCCTTAATAGTATATTATGATACTAGTGTATAAGTACGCTTTTAAAGCACGTGCGACGAGTTTAAGAGCACGACGCAAAGCGGAGTGCTTTTAACGTCGCTAGTGCTTTAATGGCACTTATACCTACACGTGTATCATACGCTACTTTTTCTACGATCGTAACAGAAATATAAAAATTTTGTTCCATGACACTTTCTCCGTCACATTGCGTTAGACATTCTAAGTTATGTTGATATTCAAACTTGCGGCAAAGCGTGTTTGAATATAGTATTAAAACACGCTACCGATGGCAACGTGCTAAAAAGACAGAATTCGTGCTACTAACGTCACTTTTGACACTAGAAGTTGTGCAAAAAGTTGTCATTTTAACACGATCATAGAAAAAGAGTTTCTAGGAGAAAACTACATCTTTGTAATGCAGAAGTCATCGAAATTGTTCGGAAATGGGTGTGTAAACAGCAAAAAGAATTTTTTTAGTGGAATACAGAAACTTCTGGAAAGATGGCAGGAATTTATTTAAAGGGAGGGAGACTGAGTAGAAAAATGGCATGACATACATTCGAGCCGTAGTGTTTGTTTTTGTATAAATATTAAATTATAATTTATATTTGAACCCTCCTGGTATTACATATCGATGAATTGTATAATGATTTCATAGTTTAAAAAACATTTTATGCATTTATGTTCTTTATTTGTGCTTACTCGAATATTTAAATGAACTCTCGTCCTCTGTAGCTACCAAAAGGGCAAGTAATTTAATGTTGCGATTTGACAAAATTCAGTAGAGTAGAAGTTTTGAAAGTCAAAAGTATCGCAAAAATCGAGAATATTACGTCATGACTATATAGTATTATGTCATTAAGAAAGAAGAGGTCACCTTTACCTAGTAAACTATTTGAATAATAGTTACTTTCCAGACTACGATCATGTCACTGTCTACAAATCTATTAAATCTAGAACTAAAAGAGGAGTTGTCAACTTAAGAAGTATTCCATATAAGCAAAACTATATTATGAAATATAAATTATAGTGCGTCCAACATTGGATGCCTCTTCCTAAATGTATGAACAACTACCAATCTGAATCTCATAATCTGAAATATTGTAGAAGACTAGTCTTAAAATAAAAGAAGAGATACATAACCACTTGCAGAGTCTCCAGCAGATAATTTCACAACATTCGCAATCTCTCCACAATAAGTTTCCTTATAAGCAATAAATTATATGTGATTATTAGTTACAATGTACTTACTTATGTTCCGTGGTTTCGTATAAGAATCATTATTTATGTCTTTACACTAAATAATTATTTTTCAAATACCTTCCCATTTACACTAAACTAGCTGTTACAAGCGACTTCGTTCGCGCGAGGTTCGTTATTTGTGTATTAAATAATGACTAATTATTTTCTGTTATCCCATCCTATCCCATCCCATCCCATTCTATCCCCGTCCCTTTTTCCGTTCCCGTCTCCGTACCGTCCCATCCCGTCCCGTCCCCTCCCCTTCCATCCCACCCCTTCCCTTTCCGTCCTGTTCCGCCCCGTCCCGCCTCGTCCCTTCCCGTCCAGTCCCGTCGTGTCCAGTCCCGTTCTGTACCGTCCAGTCCCGTCCCTTCCCGTCCCATCACGTCCCTTCCCGTCCCGTCCCCTTCCCTTCCCTTTCCGTCTCGTCCCGTTCCGTCCCGCCCCGTCCTGTCTCATCCCTTCTCGTCCCGTCCCCTCCCCTTCCATCCCATCCCTGCCCTTTCCGTCCTGTCCCGCCCCGTCCCGCCTCGTCCCTTCCCGTCCCGTCCCTTCTTTCGCCGTCCAGTCCCGTCCCGTCCAGTTCCGTCCTGTCCCGTCCAGTCCCGTCCCTTCCCGTCCCGTCCCCTTCCATACCATCCCTTCCCTTCCCTTTCCGTCTCGTCCCGTTCCGTCCCTTTCCCTTCCATCCCACCCCTTCCCTTTCCGTTTAGTTGTGAATAAATGATAAACAAATAGTATAATATGTTCATATTAGTTAATTCAAGAACATACAATTTACCACAAAATAAGACTTATTATTTACGATAGTAAGTTAGGAAAGTTGTTACGATCCGAAATCGGCTGTGTGGATTTTTCGCTGCATTCGCTACGACTCCGCCAATTTCGATCCCTCGCGTCGCTCGCACTCGTTAGTTAGCACGCTTTGAACAAAGAAATCGATGTGATATCAACACCAAATAGAGGTGGGAGTTATTTTCGTGAACTGCGTTTCTTGCTTATGAAATTCGCATCTTCATTTTCGCATCGAAAATTAAACGTGTTCCTACGATGTTCTTCGAGTGCTGCGGCGCTGGCCGATATTTATTTTGACGAAACCGTCGTTATAGAGTAAGTCTTGGTCCAGTACGAGATTAGCAAAACCACCGAACAATCCCAAGATATGATAGTTTTCCGCTAAGAAGCGAAATAACCAAAGGCTGTTTCCGCGATTGATTTGTAAATACTCGCAAACGAATTATTATTTGTTGCTAGCTGATATTATTTTTTTCAGCCAGTTTCGTCGTAGCCCACTCGCCTTGTGTGGCTCCGAAGAGTCTTATTCCGTAAGAACCTGGCGTCCTTACTAATTGATTTGTTTAATTAAGTACTTCCTTATATCCAGGATCCACTCTCCGGCTATATGTAAAATGCCTAACAAAGGTAGAAACAAACAAAAAGCTTTAAATATCTGTACAGGTACGTACATACGTATATTCCAAATAAAATCCTAAACAATTAATCGTTACTCAAGTACTTAAAACCATATATCTATATTATTTTCTTATAAGATAGTATGTTTCCTTTCTTTATACTTAGATGAACAAAGATAATAGTAATGCGCCCTTATTATCATAAATAAAATCTGGTGTGATATACTCACACAACTTCCTTTTACAGTGATCTTATAATTAGTCAAAAATTTCATTTTTAATTTTTAACCGTTTGTTAAAAATTTTCAAAAATTACAAATTCTACAAAAACGGTACAAAATCGAGTGTTAGTTGAAGAGACAAATTTTCTCTAGAATTTTAAGGTGAATTCAAAAATGTAATAATATACCGGGTGTTTTATTTAAAATAGGAGTTAATAAAAAAAAATAGAAAGAAAACAAAAGAAACCCACTTTAGAAGTATTCAACTGGAAAATCACCTATCTCACATCAATACACATTAAAAATGTAAAAAAAATGTAAAGTTTAAAAAAAAATCGTTAGATCCGCTTTTGAAAAAATCGAAAAAAACTGAAAAATCACAAGAGTAAACACCTACTTCCGGTTACGCGATTTACTTCAAAAGCTTGCTGTCTCATCTACATAGTATACAAAACTTATATATAAAGTTTCAACGCCATACCTCATTTCGTTTTTGAGATATTCTGTTCACAGACAGACACACAGACCAATGAAAAAAAATATGTTTTTTGGGTTCAGGGGAGTCTAAAACGTGAAGATCGGTTGAAAACTCAATTTCGAATTTTTGGGGTGAATCCAATACTTCCTTTATAGTAAAAGGAAGTAATAAGAATATAACAATATAATACATACAATTTATTAGTTTTTCCACGCCACTTTTCTTAGGGTTTTGTAGGTGTTTGAAATTATAGTGAATGATTGTGGGAATATTTATTGCCTTGTGTCGAGAGTTTAAGCCACTCTAGTCACCGGTGCGTTTTTTATTCAGCAGCGAAGACCAGCCTTGGTGTCTAAGATCAACGTAGCACCTTTATAGTTGTTCTCTGGTTTCTTTTCCTTTTACCTAACTTGGATTGATGGTTTTTACGGTGTGTCTTCTGTTTCTACATTATTTTTGCGAATGTTTACAATTATTGAGCATGTTGGGTTGCCAATCCTTCCAATTTCAGACATTTTAAAAATCCTGGAACACCTACTTTGGTCATTTATGATTGGTAGTTGTCTTTTCCAGTTCCCAACTTTATGGGGGAGCTATTTCCTGTTTCCATGTTGGATTATTCAGTCTTCAGTTTTCCTATTATGCTTTAGGGTAGGGTAGGGTTCTTTTGTTGCACGCTTTGTAAGAGGATTTATCCCCTAAAATGATTAGGAATCAGGTTGAGATTTTTTGTGATAATTTTGTGATTTTCTGTAAACTTTATGACGACCTTTTCGAAGTGACTTACTTTTTGCATGACATTTCAGATATGGAATCGCTTATCGCTCTATTTTTACGTTGTTTCAATCCATCAACAACTTACTAGTGCTTAATTAATGTGCAATTAAACTTTATCTACTTTGCGTTCGTACTGAGGCTATTACGATATGCGTTTGCGTATCGTAATAGACACAAAGCGATGCTATAATAAAAATACTAAAAATTTTCATTTTTTTTAGCTTAAAAAAGTGGCAAAGTAGATAAAATACTGTATGATACCTCGTTTATAAGGCATTTTGTAGCACTTACTCCTTTAGGGCACTCCTCGCGTCGCTCGTCGTACCCTAAATCCGTGCATGCTACAAAATGCTTCTTATAAAACTCGTATCATAATATACTATTAATGCATTATGAATCCACTAACGTACTGGTCGAGCTATTCTTGATTTATCGTTTCAACGTGCAACATTTTTTTAACACGAAGGTTTGTGTTTATTGCTACTTACTGCCCGTATTGTTTTACTTATTCTTGATTGAATCTCTAGTTTAACCCATGATTACCTTCGGCTGAAAAGTCCGCTGCTTTTGCTAATTTATTAGTTACGGGTATCAATTAGAGTGACGTAACAGAACGTGGTAGTCGTTAGGAATTATTAAATTCTATTCAGCAAATGTACATGACATTCAGAGTACAATTTATACATATTTTTACATTATTAAACATTCATCATTTTGCTGCCACTTGACACCTGCACTACTAGAAGCTTGTGGTTGCAAAGTTTAGCTCGAGAAGTCCTACATCCAGTCTGCCGTCCCGCAAAGCAAGCAAGAAGAGGTGGTTGAAGAAATGCTTCGCGAGCTTAAATCCCTCGTACAGCGTCATGTTTCCAGGTGAGCAAGCAGAAAA
Source organism: Agriotes lineatus (assembly GCA_940337035.1). NCBI lineage: Eukaryota > Metazoa > Arthropoda > Insecta > Coleoptera > Elateridae > Agriotes > Agriotes lineatus. The sequence goes on from CALNHX010009445.1 coordinate 34,392, forward strand.
TGAATTTTTACAAGTCGTTGTGCATGCGGTAGAACATTCTATATTCTCGACACGATGCAAATCCCTGCGTAGCAATCTGCACGGGGAAGTACCTGGTCTCCTGGGCCTCAGTCAGTTTTAACGCTTTTCCCCTCTTTAGCATTCCTCCGCCTCGCTACGTCTACTTACTTTGCGTAGTTTTATTATATTTACTCACTTTTTTTAAATTGGAGAGTGCATATAACTTTCCTAGAATAAATTTGGCTTAGACGGCTCTAACTGGGGTTCCTCTTAGGGCGCTTGGAAGTTATCGTTTGGCTTTGGGTCTAGTAGATGTCTATCTTCTTGTATACCTCACAGCGTACATTGAATTCTTATGAATGCAACTATTTGTATATGTAGAAATTATTAGCAAAGATTAATACTGGGACGAAATTTTAGTAGAGAAAGACAAACATTTCTGGCCAACTGCAAATTCAAAAATTTCCAGGAGGTAATGAATTTAATGAGTATATATATTCGTGTTGCTTTGTATTTCGTACTATAAGAACGTGGGCCTTATTAAAAATTTAAAATATAAATATTTTATGGCTCCTCCAACAAACTCGACAAGAGTTAATTACAGCAACTCAGAAAATTACCTTCCCAGTTAAAGGTGTCTGGTCTTAACCCCTTTCAGTTTTGCATTGTTTATGTGCTTCATTGTTTTATTTTTAGACAGCGAAGAACTGCAAATGAGCCTCAACCCGCTTTGTTCTCTAATGTTGCCTTAAATACTAACACGATTTCCAACCTGCAGCTGTCCATGTCTAAAATGAGTTCCGCGGCAGCCATTTAGTAACATCGCCTTGAGTAGAAGGCGGATTTGTACATTAAATTAAATATGCTGTTGTCTTAATACATTGCTAAGTGGTCGCTTATTTGATTATTTCTAGCCGTTCCAGTATGAGAAAAGTTTAAATATTAAACGTATACGTTGTGGTACAGAAAGTTTCTAACAAATAAAACAAATGAGTTATTAATAGCTCCATCAATTATTATCATTATAAAAAGTCGGGGCTTAATTAGGAAATGAAGTAACATCAAAATGTGTGTAACTGTAAAGTTTTAATTTTGCATTATGATACTTTAATATAAATTACAGAGGTTTCCTAAACTGTTGGACAGATTGAACCTTAAATAAAGCAAGGAAAAACAAATCCTGGAATATTCACTGAAGGAAAGCATTAATTTCGTTGTAATTCGCTGATACAGCGTAGCTATTGTTCGCCCAATGCTTTACAACGATGGTTTAGTCCAACAGTCAGTGGCAGAATTTTATTCGTGCGGGAAGAAATTCACCGTCCAACGGGTTTAAGGTCCATGTTATGGCGGCAGGAAGCGTTGTAGATAAGCAAATCCGAAGCAAATCGACAGTTAAGTGTATTAAGGCAAGCCTCTGGCCTAATGTACTTTAAACCTTGTGATCTCGAGCAAGGATACAAGCGATAACCACGCTCTTTGGTGGCTCGTGTTGTTTGAGTACCTTGAGAAGGAGGATACTTCAGCAGATTTGGTATTGTTGTTGTTTGTGCACCCATATTGAATAACGTTTCGCAAAACCTTGCAGCGTGCATCATCAGAGTGGAAGTCGCACTGCGGCCGATATGAGTGCACAAACAGCAACAAAGCCAAATCCTCGTTCTCACCGTAGTAAAATAACACGAGCCACCAAAGAGAATAGCCATCGCGTGGATCATTGCTCGAGTTCACAAGGTGCAATGCACATTAAGCCATAGAATGCTGGGTGTTCATCGACAAACACTACTCGGTCTAAACCGAAATTTTATGTTAACTGGAATAATGTTAAATTTTCTTCTTATTTCTCTTAATATAGACTGAGAGCCCGTTACTTCCACACACTGAATGCGGTTTCTAAGCCATCTTAAGCCACGGCCGGGTAGGTGGCTAGCCTAACCCCTTGAATTAAGGAAGAATGTTTCGCAGGAGTCAAGACCACCAAATGTGTTCGTATGATGTTACCAATGTCCGGATGTGGGGCTCTCAATGTTAAATATATAATAATAGTAAACAAATAACCGGCGTCGGTAGCTCAGTGGTAATCATACTGACTACTGATCTAAGGGTCGCGAGTGCGATTCCCTGTCCCGGTGAGGTTTTCAAAAATAAAAAAAATGCAAATGAAAGCCTCTGCAGAATGCCATCATTCGGAAGTGATGTAAACCCGTGGGTCCTATGTTACTACGATGTAAAAGATCCCTTGCTAGGGTTGGAACCCCTTAGTCTCGGCAAAATTCTAAGTAGGACTTTGACCATCTGACCAAAGTAGTCGGTGTCTAAGGTACCTGGTACTCTGTATGCCTAGACCTTGTCCATTAACAAACAAACAAACAACAAACAATAGTAAAAAACGTATAGAAATTCAAGTTGGTTTTTAATTTTGAAGATAGAATAAATATTACTGGCCAGGAATGCAAGGCTCGTTTAACCTTTAACCAAAAACGAAAATTGAGACGGAAAATTTATGAAGCCAAACTGAATTTTAATTCAAAAGGCATTAATAAGAAAATTGGATTACCAGAGCTTCACGATGTTTAGATTTTACTGGGTTTGGGTCGGAATCAAACCAAACCTTCATTTTCCAAACTTACATTATTATGAATCAGAATGGGTTGTCGCTTATTGGGCCGAAGTTGAAGAGAAAAGGGAAATAAAAAATATAATTTTGAGTTATGTTAAGAGTGATATAAACCAGTGTTACAAACCGTCACATAATGGACATTTAGGTACATAAGAATAGGTGAAAAATAAGCAAAAACAAAGAAGGAATAGTTCAGCTGCATATGTTTGATATGTTGTGGTGACTTGGTGGTAGGCGAAATTATTATATTAATTTGGTACTACGCTGATGTCTTTCAGAACGTGGACTAATATAACCGTTTCTTAAGCTTCCATCACGGCTGCTACTAACACGCACGGGCGACTCATTTTTTCCAGTCGAAAAGTGTTCTACGCTAGAACTTCTAGGCAGACCCCGAATTACCGACCCCGAATGCTCACCAATTTGGCATCTCAACATTGTCGGATTAAGAAAAAAAGGGAACTAGTGGGTCATTCTCAAAGTGTCTATGACGTATTGCATCTCTTGGACATTCCGTGCGGTGCTCCATGTTAAGTTTTTTGCATATGGCTATCCGCAACGTTCCGTGGTATATCATCATCCTTCGGGTAATATCCCATCTTTCTCACATAGCCCGTTGGACGCACGCCCCCAGCTGCTAGCTGAAACGTGGATTGGAAAAAGTATTAGCCAATGTCTCACTTATGTTTTCAGTGTTTTAAGTGTTATGATATTTCATTTACGAGACTTTGAACTAGACATGACCTAATTACTTGTTAGTGGATGGTATCGAAGTTAATGCATTATGATGGCTTTCAGCAAATAGTTTAGGCTTTCTTTTCATCTCTTTTATTCAATGCGCATTCAGTGTAGCTGCAGGGCTATAAAACGCTATTAAAAATTAGAAGATATCAATTGCGTCATTGCATGCAAGTTTAATTTCTTTGTCTTATACGCCAGGATAACGTCATTAGTAAGATTAGATTGTAGCCGCAGAAATACACACATCAAAAAAGTCTAAGGAACACAAGATTTAATCATATATATTTGTAGTTTTACTGTTTCTAGAATAAAACTGAAATAAGATCTGAACATATTAACATAGTGGCCTTAGGTAACAACGGTAAGCTATGTTTCGATGCTATTTTGTTTATCTTGTTTGTTTACATTTATGCTGTGAAGTTATACAGGTTATAGTGCTGCTTCGAAAAGTTAATGTTTTTCTGCAGTTTCATTTTTATTTTGCAACAATTGCTATCGGTTGTGTGTAATAGTGATGCAGCGTGATCAACAACGCCGTCATTTAAGCCAGGATGAGATGTTTCGGGCAATTGGTATTATTGAAGGTGATCGAAGTCAGGCTGATGCTGCAAGAATTTTGGGAACATCAAGAGGAGTAATTCATCGATTATGGCGACGTTATCAAGAATCTGGACATCCACAGGAACAGCACCCAGGAAAACCGCGAATTACAACGCCGATTCAGGATAGATTTATAAGGCTAAGGGCATTACGGGAACCTTCAATAAATGCAACTGCTCTGGTTAGTGCTCTATAAAATACACATGATGTAACTGTTTCCAGTCAAACTGTCAGGAACAGATTACATGAAGCCAATCTTCGTTCTCGTCGCCCTTTAAGATGCCCAGCAATTACTCGCGGTAATCGAGAAGCTCGAAATGTGTGGTGTGCAGAGCATGAAAATTGGAATCAGCAACAATGGGACACAGTTCTCTTTACCGACGAGTCGCGGTTTGGGCTCTGTCCCGACACAAGAAGAACTCGTGTTTGGAGACGATCTGGCAATGAACAACGGCTACGTAATGTTCAGCAAGTAAAAAAATTCCAAGGCGGGACGATCATGGTATGGGGAGGAGTAATGACTGGCAGAAGAACAGAGCTCGTTTTAATTAACGGATCATTAACGGCAGATAAATATCGGGATAACATTCTGCAGCCTGTTGTTCTTCCTATAGCTGAAGAACTTCATCCAGATTTTTGTCTGATGCATGATAATGCAAGATGTCATGTCGCTGCTACCGTTTCTCAGTGGCTGGAAACGCACAATGTATCCATTTTACCATGGGCTGCGCAGTCGCCAGACCTAAATCCCATTGAGCATGTTTGGGACATGCTCAAAAGAAGAGTTCTTGTTGATATGGAGAATGTGCAGAACAATTTAGATCTTTTTAGATGCCTTCAGCGTCATTGGAATGCCATACCGCAAGAAGAAATTGACAATCTGATTCTGTCAATGCCACGAAGATGTCGAGCAGTTTTAAATGCAAGAGGAGGTAACACTAGTTACTAAATGGCGTTTGAATGTTAATTTCATGTGCAGAATTAGAAATTACGCAAAAATTAAAAATTACAAATTAAGTTAATACTGTTTCATTTCGTTAATTTTGTCTTCAAGTAATTTTTAGTGTAATAAAAATGTTCTGTAGAGAGTTAAAATAACTTAGTATAGATTCGGAAGTTACGTGTTGTTGTATATAATTGAAATATAGCTAAGCACTAGTTATTACTTAGTCTTTTTAATTAAAAAACCATGTGTTCCTTAGACTTTTTTGATGTGTGTACATCTGTACTGCTTTTGTTGCTATAACTTGTAACTTGACCCATGAGTAACACCGCTCAGTTCAAATTAATATGAGCTTTGGTATTTTAGTTGTTGCTTATTTGACGTGTTAGTTACTGTGGGTAAAACTGGAAATAGACAACTCTCTTTTCAGGCAAATCATAAATCATTATTAGGGATTAAGGTAATTTACTACAAAATGTCAGGGTGATTAGCACCATTGTTCTACAGAATTACCTTATCTTTGTTAACATGAGTAAGAAGACTACGGATGCTAAAAAAAAGTAGTCAAGTGACGTATTAGGCAATTTTGCTATTATAAAATCCTTACAGTAATTCGGAATTTAAGATAACAATCGATTCCTCAAATTTCTGAAAACATAAAAAATATAACTAGCCTTCCTCTTATAAAAATTTTATTATTCTATTGAGCACCGCATATCTGGATTTCGCCCTATTATGTCAATATTTACCAATAGCGTAACTGTAACTAATTGTTTATAATAGTGTCATATATTTAATTTGTTGCAAATCCTTTACCATGAATTTGTAGTTATCGATATATTTCTCTTGAGTCTGATACATAATCAGCACCTCTAACGAAGTCTTGTTTGATGTTGTGTTAAATTATGCCAGACTGTTATGCAACTAAACTATAAAGTGCTAGATTGCAGACTTCGCAGAATGCATCTTTGATTTGAGGCGGTGCGATTCGATTGATCTGCTAACTGAACGGCGGAGAATGTGCTCCTATACAGTAAGAGGAGGTGACTGTATTAACAGGCTGCTTTACAATAGTTTGTTCCTCCGGGGAAGTTAATTTATATAGTTGACCTAATTAGCGACAATAAATTGACTCTCAGACATATACCTTCTTGAAGTATTGGCTCAACTAGATCGTGTACAATATGACTGTCCGTAAGTGACCAGCTTTCAGGTGTTTGTTGACTACGTAGATAAAGTTGAATACTTAATAGCATTAGTAGTAAGAAATTATGAGGAGCGTTTAATTAGAAATTATAATTTAATATTTATTCAAAAACAAACACCAGGAGTCTAATGGGTATCATGTCATTATTCTACTCAGTTTCCCTCTCTTTTAATAAACTGGTGTCATCTTTCCGGTAGTTTCTGTATTCCACGAGAAAAAAATTCTTTTGGTTGCTATCACACCCATTCAGGAACAATTTCGATGACTTCTCCATTACAATGAGGTATTTTTTTCCTAGAAACTCTTTTAAGGGTCCAAGCAAATAAGAAACTGATACAGCAAGGTCCGAAATGTATGGTAAATAGGACAGCATAGTCCAATTCAATTTTTGAATCGTAGTCAGCGTGTGAATAACGAAATGGGGTCGAGCATTATCCTGTAAGACGCAGACAGGGAACTCGCTTTTTTTCAAGTTACCCCTACTGATATTTCATGCAGAAGGAATATCCTTCACTCTAAATCGACAATCGTTTCAAATAAGTGCATTTTACTCAGTCAGCATTCTCTCCTGTTGTCAATGTTTTTAGACGGCGAGAATGCGGTTGTTTCTCGGCACCTTTATAGCCATCTTTAAACGCTTTACTCCTTTTGTAAACGGTTATGTCTGATAGTGGTTGCGCATCAAACTGTATTTTAACTCTTACACAAATTTATTATCGTTTGATATCTTCGTTGATAAGAAATTTACTACTAATGCGTTGTTCCACGCTTGAATGCACTCCCACTTCACTTATGCTTGCCAATTGAACGAAAATGAATTGTGACACTTAACGACTGAATGAAGTTACGACTTGTTCCAGAAAATTAATTAATGTATTAATGTATACAACTTCTTTGCATGTCTTTGTCTTTTGGCGCGCAATTCAAATTATAATTCATATTTGAACGCACCTCGTATATGAATCAGTAGCTATAAGCAAGCATTTGATAAATAAAAACAGCATACGTTAGTGTTGCAGAGTAGAATATTTTGTTGAACATAAACACTATATATGTTTGCGATATTCCCCTTTCAAAAAAGTTTAGCTTTGCTTAAATTTCCACTTCTGAATGTCCAATTACTAATCAAGCAAGAATTGCAACCAATTTACTAATTGAATCAGGTTCAAGTTAGTGGTTGTTGATCGTTAATAGAAATATTCCCCTATGAGATATTTTATTGGACGTTTTCTACTGTCTCTGGCGTTTATCATGCAATGTTTCAGGAGTTTTTGGTCTATCCCCGAAACTCCAAAAAACTTCGGAAACGTCGTGTAATAAACGTCCGAGACAGTGGAAAAAGTTCGATAAAACACCTCATAATAGACTGGCAGAGAATATCCCCATATTTTTCAATATTGTTTGAAATAGAAACAGAAAGAGTAAAGCTGTTTCGCATAGTTTTTTCCCAAAACAATTTCTATTATATCTATGGGAGTTGCTGTAATTTAAGGTCATAGGTTTGTAAATACCTTACTTTCGCTTTTATGGGAGTTTAGTTAGGGAGAGAGGAGTACTAATACATTCTTTGTAGTTAATTGAGTTTGATGCTACGGATAACCAATTGCGAGGTTATAAGACACCTACTCATGTATTTGCAAAAGAAACGCTTAAATATAATAATAAGAATAATAAGAATATCAACGAAAGAAAACGATATTAAGTATTGTTGATGAAGAAGCAAGCAAGCACACAAGAGAAGCCAATTTGTTGTGATAGTATCTTAAGACTGCTAGTTTATTTATGAAAGTTAATTCGTAGGTATGAGATTATTGATGGAAGGATATATTAATTAATTATTAAAAGGTACAAGGTTGCAGTTATGTAGTAAAATATCAACATAAATATTTGAGATTTATTTAACGAATAAGAGATTGAAACCGAAAACCGTAAAGAGGACAATATTTTATCAGAAAGGTTCTGGCATATGAGTTGAATAATGTTTCATTTAGTAAAGATAGCTGTTTAGTAATTTCAGAGTTCAGATCATAATTTATATTAAATGGTAATCAGAATAAGCCATTATATTGCTTGAATTAAGGTGAGAAGCAAAGTCGAATAATTATTTGAAAAAGCCATTCAATATATAAAAAATGAATAGCTTGGACTAATATGTTGCAATGCTACCTGGTATATTTATTTAATAATAACATTAATTAATTTTGCCCTTAACAATGGCAGCTCGAAATAGACCAGGTCCGCTTTATATTTATACCTCGAACTATTTAAACAATACCAAATAACAGAAATTACATTTATTCAATACTCTGTACATATCAAATCTTAATTGTAAAAATAAGTCAACATATAAATTATTCCAAATCGTAAATATAAAATAAAATTTAATTCGGTTCCCGTTATAGTCAGGCCACCCAACTGGCAAGGGCTGTCTCGGCTCTCAACTGTTTGACAGTCGCTGGAACTTCCCAGGACGATTAGCAGAGGTTGGCAGTACTGTGAATGTAAACAAATGTTAGTTCCTTAAATTAATGAAAACAAGATGTTATCAGTGATTTTATTTAATGAAAGCAAAGAGGTTATCAAGTACCACCTAAACGGACTTTCTCTTATGTCTCACGTGCGCGACCGCAGAATGTGCCTTGTTGATATCAATAGGTGATGAAAGGCTATCGGCATTGATCTCTCGCGTGCCGAGGTTAAATAACCACGAGACTTGAAGGTAGGTGCATTTTGACCTGGGGAATTGACTATTATGCGGGAATTTTACTGCGGTGCCGGATAAGGGGCTTATAAAGGCGGTGAGGCTATGGGGAATTTTCGGGATTTCGAATGATGTACAATCATACAACACGATCTTAGGTTGGCTTTGTTTCGGATTAATAAATTAGGGAAGCTTCGGAAATGGGAATCTAAAATAACACCGCCCGATCTCAGGTTGGTGTTATTTCCAACTAGTAAATTAGAAACGCTACGGGACTTTGAATTGTTTCAAACTGAGTTATTTTATATCAGATCGCGCAGCCCGATCGCAGGTGTGCGCTTTTTGAAACAAATCAGATATAGAAGTTTGGATAATTTCAACGTAGCGTAGCCCGATCTCAGGTTTACGCTATTTGAAATTAACAAAGTGCTGCGGTTTCCTCAAGATGAGCTAGCTATTATTGGGAAACGCTACGGCACTTTAAATTGTGTCAAACGGAATTATTTCAAATCGGCTTATTTCCAAATCGCGCAGCCCGATCGCAGGTGTGCGTTATTTGAAATTAACAAAGTCTTGCGGCTTTGTGAAGATGAGCTAGCTATTATTTACGCACCCCCAATTTCAGGTGAGCTTCGATTTAATTTAAACAATTATGAACTGAATGAAGCGGGTCGGGGATGTCATTCAAGGAGGTAGATCTGAATTTTCTAGAGAATTCTGGTATATTTCTGGTTGTCCGACTGGGGCGAGAGCGAAGCTCTTCGCAGCGGACGCTTCGGCAATCGGTCGGAAGGCCGGGATAATTTTTCAGAAAGTTCTCCTCGAGTTCGCGGAACAATTTCGGCTTTATACGTCGTCAAGTTCCCTTCCCGTGCATCAACGCAGAAACGTGAATGCGCGGCGGACGCTTTTCCGTTTTGGTCGCGCACAGAGACGGACTGGTGGGCTCGCGCGGGCTGGAACTTTTATAAAGTCGAATATGCGAAATTTTAAATGCTATAATATTCGACTATAATTAATTTGCATTTAAAATCGGAGCGAAACGTTATGTAATCCAGGGTGTTAATTTTAAAAAATTGAAGAAATATATTACTACGCTGAATTGTATTATTAGAAGGAATATTAACAAAAAATTGATTCTTAAATGTAAAACCTATTTTGATTAAAACCAAAATTTCTATTTAAAAACCCGTTTCTAAAATGATTTAGAGATATAATTGGTGTATAAAAGGGGGTAATTAATAATAAATTAACGAGATGGAAAAAAGTGAATTTAAAAAATGGTATGATGTAAGTCTAGAAAATGAGCTCCAAAACCTAAAATGGCACATAATCGGAATATGTGAGACAAGGCTAAGAGGACAGATGAAGATGTTCAATAATTCTATGAAGACCTCTCAATGGCTGTAAATTCAGAAAAAACCAAGTTTAAAGTTGTAATGGGCGACTTTAACGCTAAAATTGGACCTAGAGCGATAGCAGACCCAGTGAACATCGGTACATTCGGACTGGGAAGCCGAAATCTAAGGGGACAGTTAATGCTTGAGTTTTTATGCAGGGAGAACCTTTACTGCATGAACACCTTTTGTAAAAAACCGCCACAAAGGAAGTGGACTTGGAAAAGCCCCGATGGTAAAGTGAAAAACGAGATTGACTATATCTCTACTTCCGTAAGGAGTATGTGCAAAGATGTCACAGTTGCAAACCGCTTCAGTACGGGCAGTGACCATAGACTTGTTAGAGCAAGAATAAGCGTAAACACTTACCTAGAAAGGAAAATACAAATCGAAAAGAAAATTACACCATCAATATTAGACCTGGAAAAGAAAGAACAAGAGTACAACAGGATAATCGAACGCAAGCTAGAGCCCATAGAAAAGCTAGACGAATTAGAACTAAACGAGTTATCGAACAAAATAGCAAGTAGCATCAATAATGCCGTGAAACAAGTCTGCTTTCAGATGCCCAAGAAAGATAAGAAGTTTAGCGCTGCAACATCCCGCCTTATAACAGAACGAAGAGAGACAGATAGAGATTCGCCCGATTATGAGCAGCTAAACAAGAAAGTGAAAAAAGAAATCCGAAAAGACTTGAGAAGATATAATACTCGTATGATTGAAGAACTAATAGAAAGGAACACGAATATGAAAGTATTAAGATCCAAAAGAAGTAGAGGGAAGCTGATTATCAAGAAATTAAAAAATGACGAAGGAGTAATTGTAACCGACAGAAAAGAAATTGTAAATACCGTTCAAAGTTTCTACCGTAAATTATATAACCAACAGGCACAAATGACGGATGAGTTACGAGAGACCCAGCATGCTAGGGGTACAATTACGAACATTGGATCTGAAGATCTACCAGAGATAGACACAGCAGAGTTAAGAACAGCGATAAAACAAATGAAGACATGTAAAGCTCCAGGAGACGATCGTATTTCTAGCAAAATGCTCAAAGTGGGAGGAAGAACCCTTGAAAAGGCAATGCTTAAGCTGATGAATAGGTGTGTTGTCGACGGACACATACCCAAATCATTGCAAAATGCTGAAGTAATTTTGATATATAAGAAAGGTGACACCACAAATCTGGAAAACTACCGGCCTATCAGCTTATTATCGATCTGCTATAAACTCCTTACAAAGATACTGACCAACCGACTCACCACTAAGTTCGACTTCTATCAACCAATCGAGCAAGCAGGTTTCAGAAGAGGTTTCAGTACAACTGACCACATTCAAGTAGTTAAAACACTAATCGAAAAATGTGCGGAATACAACATCCCACTCCACATCGCTTTTATCGATTATCATAAGGCGTTTGACTTTGTGGAAAGATGGGCAGTAGTAGAAGGAATGGCAAGGGCACGGATTGACTCAAGATATATCACGCTTATCAAGCACATCTACGAAAACGCCTCGCTTAAAGTAAAAATTAATGAAGATCTTGAGACCAATGAAATCCCAGTAGAGAGAGGAGTGAGACAAGGGGATACGATCTCTCCCAAATTGTTTACCCTCGCCCTCGAGGACGTATTCAAGACGCTACCCTGGCAGGATAAAGGTATCAACATCGACGGGACAAGACTAAATAATCTGCGATTCGCGGACGATATAGTTTTGATCAGTAACAGCGCACAAGGACTAAGAGACATGATAAAACAATTAGACGAAGCCTCTCAGACTATAGGCTTGACAATGAATGTAGGAAAAACAAAAATTATGAGTTCTGAAAATATAAATGTCACTCTGAGAAACCAGACCCTCGAAAATGTCCAAGAGTACAATTACCTACGACATAACATCAAAAGGGGTAAAAATAACCAAACCGCTGAGCTCAATAGAAGAATCAGTCTTACCTGGGCAGCTTTCGCAAAACTCAGTTATATTTTCAGAAACTCTGAAATACCAAACAATCTCAAACGAAAGGTATACAACACATGTATCCTTCCCGTGGCTACATACGGAATGGAAACAGCAACGCTAACAAAACACAGCGCAAACAGGTTGAGAATTTGTCAACGAGCAATGGAGAGAGCCATGCTCGGAATTAGCCTCAGAGATAGGATTCGGAATGAAGATATAAGAGCCAGGACGAGTGTCGAAGATATTATCGAAAAAATTGCAAAACTAAAATGGCGCTGGGACCGGCTATATTACCCGAGATAGTGATAAATGGACGAAAGCAATACTACAGTGGCGACCCCGAGAAACCAGAAGAAGTGTTGGACGACCTCAAACAAGATGGCGAGATGACCTAAAAGAAATAGAGGGGCGAAATTGGATGCTGAAGGCCCAAAACAGAGACACATGGAAGAAAATGGAGGAGGCTTATGTCCAGCAGTGGACCTTGAGAAGCTAGGAAGAAGAAGAAGAAGAAGATGATGGATTAATGGATAAGGAGTTTCATGGTAGGAATACAATAAGAAGTTGAACAACTGCAATCTACAAAATAATCTTTTCTGGAATTTGATGCTGTACTGAGTTTATTGTTGGTTAGTTACATTTGAATAGGATAATGGACAAAGCATTTATTGGTGGTGAACTTCATCGAGCTTCTTATGGGTAGTTATAAACATGTTGTGAGATTTGGATGAAAGGTATTGGAGTCGGTGGTGGTGGACCTTATCGAGCTTTTTGGTGGAAGTAAGAAGTATCCTGTCATATTTGGATAGAAGGCATTGCAGTCATTGGTAGTTAATTACATCCATATTTGGGTTGGTGCGCAGGTGATAGGAAGACGATTGCTGGAGACCGGAATCTTGCTTCTCTTCAGTTAAGAGGCTGTACTTGCACGAATGTTCTAGAACTTCTGTGATTAGAACGAAGTACGCTTGATTTAACGAAGGAGCTGATTGAAGTGCTTGAAAAGTAACAACTACAGGTATTTGTAAAAAGATCTCAAAGTAAAAGTTATAATAAAGCAAATAAGGCATTTAAAAGAACTACTTACATTTTTTATGTTTTGTAAATCATAAGAATTGTAACAAATATTATCCCGACTGACTTTCCACTTTCGTGGTTTTGACGTTGACAGTTGTAGAACTGTCATATTTTTTTGAAGTAAGTTTCATTGTACTAAACAACTTTCAAGTGAAATAATTTTAATACTGCATTAAGCTAACCTGATTTAAGAATGATTGTTTTGCTGGAGCTAAATAATTTTCTAAACTCAATAATCAATAATTATATATAAACGGGCATATATTATACACATAAATTCAACTAAATGGAAATTAATACCGTAAAAGCTTGAATAGTCTTTGATCTATCCGGGTTTGTTAAACTGAGTAAACTAAACAGCACAGTAAGGTGTATAGCAATATATTACCTTAAAACATATAAATTCATAAAAAAGAGAAAAATAATTAAATCCTAGAACGGTTGGCCACTCCCAACACATACACATAAAACACAATAGACAACCTACATGTAATATCGATGGGGGACACTCGCATTTATATTTCACACGTAAAACAATACTAAAATAGCGTCGAAATAGCTGTACTTAAAGACGAGTTTTTAAAACGCTTGAAGCCCATACTCTTTGAAACTGACCCTGTACACAATTGAATGTTAAAGAACCTGGCACGATTCAAAATGAGCAACCGTTTATTGCTTTAAATACAAACATTGCCTATAGTGGGTTACATTCTAATACTTAAAACGTGCGACTTGTTGCGTTGCTTATTAGGCTTGCTCTGAAATTGCTTGACCCAATGCTAGAAGGTGTGAGGCGTGGAAAATTACCACACCCGATTCGGAGAACTCAATAAAGTCTGAGCTTGCGGGACAACAATGGACATCTCGACTATAGATGGCTGCGCTACAATTTGTGTACTCACTCGATACATGGTGAAAACAAAAAAGGCGTTTACTTGAAGTGTAAATTCTGGCTTGCTAAACACAAACACTTTAGGCAGCAAGTTAGGTACTGCGCGGTTTTCCAAACCGCTCTATTTAACTCGTTGTATGGCGAAATTCATATCGCCACAGGCACATGCACTAGGAACAATGCACAAACGTGCGGATTCGAGCCTAGGCCGGAAGCGAATGTCTGGTTCTTCACGAACCGATGTTAGAGGGAACCAGATCGAACGCCACACACGCGAAATTAATCGATGCGCTCACCACAGGCTCGCACTTTCCGGGTACACTAAATGGCACTGATAACATCGAATTAACAATACAAAAGCATACAAATACAACTTGGTTATAAACATAAACATTAGAAAAAACCATACAGGCAAGGCAGCAAGATTTCCGTTTCAAAGGAGCAACACGAAGAGTCAGTTGAATAATTCTGCAAAAGACTATGTTATTTCGATTATCAAACGATAAGAATTTACAGAGAGTGACGATATACTAGTGTAATCATAGAAAAGAATTTGTTAATGCAAACCGTGCTGGAATCTGTTCTACAAATGTTACAAAGTTAGCAAGGGAACTTAAAGTATGAATTTTTGGGATAATCAGCAAAAACTCACCGATTTCTAAAATCAGACGTAATTCCTTTTTTGAATTTACCTAAATAAGGCGATACAATTTATCTCTATTATAAATTTACTATTGAAGTGTCGTGATCCCATGTTATGTTACTGTATCCGTGATGTTTTTTTAATATCTCTCTGTCCGAGGCAGATCTTATACTTTCCTGGAGTGACACTCCGGTGAAATCTTTCACTTGATCGATCCACCGATTTGAAGTGCGTCGACAAGGTCAGACCCCATCGACTTTTCCCTGGATGACTAATTTATCTAAGTTTTTGTTCTTCGGGTGACTTGTCCAAAGTATTTAAGGATTCACTGTCCTATTTTTTTTGACAGTTTGTGTTGGATGTTAAATTCCCTCAGTATAGACGCGTTTGGTCTATGAGCTGTCCGGGGAATTATCAAGAGTCTCCAGATCCACATCTCAAACGCATCAATCTTCGCCAGGTCTACATCTTTTATCGTGCATGTTTCAGCGCCATATACTGCAATCGGAAAAACAAGTGTATGTACGATCTTAAGATTTGTAGCTTTTGTGATGTGTTTGTCCTTCCAGATCATATTGAGGTTGGTCATGGCCGCCTTGGCAAGTGCTATTCTTCTTCTGATCTCGCTGGTCGAGTTT